>JBCJKH010013948.1:0-28750 GCA_039877255.1 Loriculus beryllinus | reverse complement strand
GGAAGAAATTCTTTACTGTGAGGGTGGTGAGGCACTGGAATGAGTTGCCCAGGGAAGTTGTGAATGCTCCATCCCTGACAGTGTTCAAGGCCAGGTTGGATGAAGCCTTGGGTGTCATGGTTTAGTGTGAGGTGTCCCTGCTTATGACAGGGGGGTTGGAACTGGATGATCTTAAGGTCCTTTCCAGCCCTAACTATTCTATGATCATCTATGCAGCAGCTGGAGGTCCCCCAGCTCTAACATGGGTTGAGCCCAGCTCAGGGGCAGCTGGGGATGAAGGCAGCAAACAGAGCATTTGTTCTCCTCTCCCCAGGAACTGCATTGGGCAGCAGTTTGCCATGAACGAGATGAAGGTGGCACTGGCCCTGACTCTGCTCCGCTTTGAGCTCTGCCCCGACCCATCCAACCCTCCCACACTGACAGGGCAGGTCATCCTCAGGTCCAGCAGCGGGGTCCACGTGCATCTGAAGAAGATCTGCTGATCCCCTGAGATACCACAGTTTCGGTCAAGACCTACCCTTCATCCAGAATCACCCTGGCCACCTAAGATCTGTCCCACATTAACCTCCTGCTGCTGTCCAGAGGGGCACACTGAGCCCCTTCACACACACACTGAACACAGCAGGTCCAGGTCCCCTCTTTGCACCAGGAATAGCATTGCCACGGAGGTTTCACAGCACAGCTATGGCTCAGTCTTCATCTCCATGGGCATCCTCCATGTCCTGCTCATCTCCTCACACACTGCCTGATGAGATTTCTGTCACCCTCATGTCTACATGCACTGTTACCAGTTCCCTCCTTGGGCATGACAATGAAACCCGCAAGGTGGCTGTCTAAAGTCTGAACACTGTTCCAGCACAATATCCCTTTCCTACCCGCAGCCTGGGAGTGCCAGGGCAGGATAACTCCTCCCTACAGCCACTCTGCACCCCCATGCACCACCCTCCACATTATTATCCCCCTAATCCACTCTGGGGCTGGCACTGTGCCTGCCGTTATGGAGACAAAAGCCAACGGGTTTTTCTGCCCTGGCGTTGAACTTCCTTGAGCTGAGGGTGCTCAGGAACCAGCACAGGGATGTGTCACCAGCTAACTCGGAGAAACAACCCTCCACGCTGAAAACAAAGCATGATCAGCCTTGTTCTCCTCTCTGAAACGTGAATACAGCCTTGTGGAGATGCTCCCAAAACGTGGCTTTTCTTTGGCTTTGCATTTGGGGGGCCAACGGGGTACAGGATGAGTCCCAGCAGCTCAGAGGCAAGGCTGTGCCTGAGGGTGCAGCCCTGTGAGTGTTTTCTCAAGCCACAAAGGCTGTTTCAGTGGGTTTGCCCACCCTAAGCCCAAGGAGCCTGTTGCCACCCCTCCCATGCCATGGGTCACCAAGCCCTTACCTCTGCCTCCGGGAATTTCTGTGGTAAGGAAACGACTGAAACGATCCGAGGTCAAACAAAGCAAACCAAAGTCATCATCCTCCAAGTCCTGGTGGCAAGAGCAAACTCAGCTTGTAAGAAAACCCTAGAGGTCCCAGTAGGGAGCATGAGTCTCAAGCCCTTTTCTGCAGATGCTGAGACCTGACTGCTCAGTACACGAGTGAGCTGCCCAAGGGGTGCAGGTGGGTGCTGGCCCTGAGGCCAGGCTTGTTTTAGGGATGCAGGGACCCCCATAGGCTCTCGCCCCAGCACTGTCCATAGGTGGGATCTGAGGCTAAGGGGACCCATCTGGGCGAGCTGCAGATCCAGGGTGGGAAATGGATCACTAGGTGGCAGTGGGAGACCCAGAAAAACACGGAATCCTCCTTCATCCCTGGCAAAACCCCCTCGGCTTGGCAGGGAGCATGACCAGGCCCAGCAGGGCAGCTGATGGGTCCTATCCCCGGGGACATCCCCATTCCCATGGGTCCCTATTCCCATCCTCAGCTGCATCACACATCAGAGGAGGCTGCTCCATCACAGTGCCCAGCATGAAGGCGGTATTGCCCATAGCACAGGGAAAGCTTGTCACTGCAAGTGCTGAGCACTCAACAGGCATTAGGGGAAACTGAGGCATGGAGGACCACACACATGCCATTCCACAGAGACAAGGCTGGCTGTCCAGCTTCTGCCCACTTCAACAGCATTACCAGCATCACTGCAAGCACTAACACAGCCAAACCATGTCCATTCCTCTGGGCAGCTCACTTCTGCTGATGGCCAGATCAGGACAGCCAAACCTCAGTATGTCCCCATCTGAATAAACCCCTGCAGCCCTCTCCCTCCCATTTCCAATGCCTGCTGCATCCTCAGTTTAAGAAACAAAACCCTTCTAGGGCTGGATCCAGACCTCCACAGACAGGGATGCTGTGAATAACCAGCAAGGTGCAGGCTGCATGTATTTTGCAAGGCAGCTGGAGACAGAGTTCCTCTTCTTCCTTTTTCACCCTGAGGAAGGGACTTGATTCAGGTTGTGTAGATGCCAATGCCATCATCCTTGCACTGATGGTAGACTCAGGCTGGTCTCAAAGGTCCTCTGCCTCCCTGGTTCCAACACAGCAATTGGAAGGCAGCATTTTGATAGCAGCTTTTCATTATTTGCCCTATTTGTCAGACCTTTCAGCCACCCATCTAGGAACAAGCAAGCCACCTTGCAGCTCTGCTCATCCCAGCCTGTCTCCTTGGTGGTGGGTTTCAAAGGAAGCTAGGTGACACTTGAAGATGCCCCTAAAGCATTTTCTGGCTTGGGCATGACGGGATAAGGCCAGAGCAGGAAAAGTTAGAGCTGATGAGAACCCACAGCTGCTGCCTACACCTGTATGTGTACAGTGCCCTGCTTGGCCTCCCAACCCTGTGCTTTGAGGCTATCACCCTATTCACTGCCATGACCAAGGCTGCTTATTTTGTTTCCAAGTGTTCTGACTGTTAACGAATGGCCAAACCCCAGCTACTTCAAGCAGAGACCTTCCCCAGGGAAACTGCTCTGGGAAATCTGCTTGGGAAAGAGGGAAGAAACTACCATCATTTTTTATGGAAAAAAAATGGATCATTACTAGTCAGTTCTACAATAATTGAGTCAACCTGAGCCAAATACTTTAAAGTCCCCCCCCATTAAGAATCACACTTAACCCAGATGTGCAGTTTGAAGGACCAAAGCTTTGGGAGAAGATCTCACAGCACTGATGCATCACGAAGCCATAATGCAGCAGCAGCAGTCAGGAGAAAATTCTTCTGCTTTTCAGCTTATCCAGGTCAAACCAGGCAACCCAAACATCCCCCCTGCCTTCAGACGCTGGCAGTTTCTGGACAGCAGCGTGTACAAGATAACCTCCTCTGCCAAGCCGCCGCTAAACGGCTTTGAGAGCAGCAAAAGCAGCACAAGGAGCCGGGCAGCACCCGGTGACACAGATCTAATCACCCCACCATTTACCCCAAACGTCTCTCTGCCAGGCAGTGACATTTCTGCGCTGTCTCAGCTCTCTCTTTCCATCACCATGGTTACAACAGCCGCCAATCCACAGGCGAGTCCTTCCCGGGTACCACCAAACCCTTTGGGAGATGCTGCGAGAGCCAGCCCCTTTGGCAGGGAGACACTTCAGGGACCCCAGGACATCCCATAGCACCAAAATTTCCCCTTTTTTCTTCTTTCCCTCCTCCTTTTCTATTTTCTCTTTTTTTCCTTTTTTTGAAGCACAAACAATGGAGCTAAAAGGTTGGGTATCAGGCCGATAATCATGAATGACGTGTCGTTATTACACACCACACATTCATTATCTCCCACTCCAGCCATGTCACAGGCGGCTGGAGGAGGGCAGATAACGGGGTGCCTTCATGCAGATGGCTTATTATCAGGATGTTCCAGGAGGGGCTTTAAGACAGTTAGTGAAGCTGTTTGCCAGTTAAAGATTAGAGACCCCAGAGAATAATTAACAATCCCAAACCCCAGTTTTTCTGCTGGATTCTTCTGCTTTCTCCCCCCCTCCCCATCCTCTTTAATCTATTCACTCTAGCAGGTGTAATAAAGCGATAAGGACAGGCTCCAGGGATGTTTGTTTGGCTACTACGGGTGTATAAACCAACAATGGATGGTATTTTACTTCTGGCTTTCAGTGCCTTGAATCAAGACCAAAAACTTTGCAGCCCCCTTGCCCACACACAGACACCCCTGCATGCCATGTTCCCGGCTCCCACCTGGGTGACTGGGCTCTTTCCCCAGCCCAATGGATTACAACAGTGGGGCAGGCTCCCTTTTTGCTTCTGGAGGACCAAATCGCATCTCTTGGGTGTCAAGGTGCCCAGTGTCAGGTACACTGCTCAAGGCCAGAGCTGGAGTTCCTTCCAACAGCCATTTATCTCCATACAGCAAATCTCTAACTAAGCCACCTTGAAATAATTTATATGGTAGGTATCCACCTGCTCAAGCTGCTCCAGGGCTGTGGTCACAGCTGAAACATCTTAAACATCCATCCTTAAAGTGCCTCAGGAGAGATTAAGGAAGCGTCAGAGTACAGGTGGCTTTCAACAAGATGTCCTGTTATCAGGGGATCTGAGAGACAAGCTTCACCCTCCTAGGCCACAAAGGAAAGCTGTGATATGTCTCATAATGAGGCAGCAGTGCAAAAAAGACCGTTCTGAATGTTCTCTGCCCAAAAGGAGACTGTCCTGTCCACAGCAGACCCCAACCCAGAATGTATTCCTGAAGCCCAAGCTCCACAGATATTGACATTACAGAATAAGGTGTAGGATGGAGTACCCATGGGTGTCCTTCCCCTTCATCAGTGGGCATTGGGGTGACTTGTGGAGAACATAGTCACCTCCTATGCTGTGTGGAGAGAGGCACTGAGGCAGATTTGGCCCCCAGACAATTTGGCTCAGGGGCCTTTGGAGAGGTCACCAAGGCTATTGGAGATGCCCATCATTTGGAAGCTACCAGGATGCTCTGGAGGGCATCCCCCAGCTCTCAGGGTCAATGTGCTGGCATAGCAGAAGTTGCCTTCCTGATCACACTCACCCTGCCAGGGAGGGATGAGACAGCATTGTGCTTTAAAGAGCATCCCCAGCCCTATCAGCAAGAGATGAGATATCCTAATTATGGCAGAACAGGCGAGGATCCGGGCCGTATCAGCCAGCACAGAAAGGTAAACAAGAAATATAACAATGGACCCTTAACACTCATTAGCTGTGTCAGATAATACCTCACTTTTCTCCCTTTGGGCTTCAAATCTAATTAAGATTTTCCAACAATAAATTTCATTTATGCTCGCTCCCTTTTGTTCTTTTTAGGATCACACCAAGAAGCATCTACGAGCCTGCTGCATGGCTCGCGGGAAGGCAGCCTGCTTCATACAGACAACCTCGGGTCGTGCTTGACAGACAAGGGAAACTGAGGCAGGACTGCGTGGAGGGGAGATCCCACCATGGAACAACACACTGGCTCTTGCAGAAGATGTCCCCTGGAAAGTGAACTCTGAAGGGGCACTGGCACAGTGAAGCCCCATCTTTCTCCTTGCTTGGACCTATGACCATGGAAAGAATCCACTGGGAAAGAGACCCCGAGACCCACTGAGCACACCTCCACTCCAAACCCACATCCAGGGGAACAGCTCAGACATTCATTACACATTCAGGGTGTGCACGCGGCAGGGAATAAACTCCCATTGTTACTCATTATAAGGATGCCGTTTCTAACTCCTTTTGCAACCGAGAGGTAAAAATTAATGGGTTCCCCTCCTCTCGCCACACCCCCAGCCCCAGTGCTGATGCAGCAGGAGCACACAATGACTAATCCTCCTTAAACCCTGCTGAGCGAAGCTGAACTCTAAGGAGCTTGTTTTTTCCAAACCCTCATCATGTTGGCACCTGCGAGAGGAGAAGCAGGGAGCAGCATCCATCAGGGACACAAGTGGGGAGGTCCAGGACCCGGCCTGGGGCTGGCTCAGCCTCCCCAAGGGAAGGTGGTAGAAGGGAACAGCTCTCATGCGATGCTGGGGATCAGCAGCCACCGTGCCTTGACCCCTCCAACCCTTCTGCCTGTTTTCTTCTACCCCCATGCAATTTCTCAACTGGAGCTCTGATTTCTCAATGCTGAGCTTGAGGGTGCTTTCGAAACGCTTGCCTACATGAGGTTCTTTGGGGAGATGCCTGCCAGGGTGGGTCTGTTACCGGAAGGCTCCTAGGTTATTCCCATGCCTGAATTTTTGTGTCACCACCTACTAGGACATCAACAGCTTTCCCTGTGGGAAGCGAGAAGTGGCTCTTGGTGAGTGGTAGCACCAGGATCCAGCTCCCTGCTCCATCGCAGAGAGATCCCAGCAGTGGGAAGTGACCTGAGCTCCCCACTGGGACTGTTGCATCTTCACTTCAGTGAATGCCCATCAGGTTTCAGCGCTGTAGAACAGGGTGTTTTACTGCACTATGTGGAAAGTGTAGGGAGGAATCATTCTGCCTGCACCATGCTGGGCAGCACCTTCTCCAGCACGGGCTTGGGCTTTTAAGGTCACCGGCAATGCAGAGAATAGCCCTTGCAGCAGGAAAGCTCCTTCAGGATTGAAAAACACAGAGCAGGAGCTGTGCTAGTGAGAGGCAAAGAAGTACTTTCAGCCCCAACACCCTCCCTGCCTGCTTCTGGCATCTCTGCCTGCAAATGGGTCTGCAAAGCACCCCCTGCGCAGAGGCCACAGTTCCTCCCAGATCCAAACCCATCACAGCTGCTGTTTCAGAGCAGGTCTAACACCTCTATGCCTCAGTACTCAAGAGAAAGTGAAAGCAAGAGGTAGTTCCTGCCACTTCCTCCCCCTTTGTGTTTGCACAGCCCCAAAACCACCCAGTTCTTCCCCAGACTCAAAGGCTGACAAAAATGTCCCTCTTATAAACTTCCATCCCATCCCTCCCAATTCTGCTCCACCTGCAGCCCATGCACTACCCTTAATTGCAAAGCCCTTTATCCCTTTCCTTGCTGTTCAAGGGGAGGACCCTGCACACCACTTGGGCAACTGGTGTCTCAGGGAAGCCCAAGGCATTACAGGACTCTCATTTCAACCTGCAAACATCATGATTTGGGAACTCATTGCTCCCATGGTGTCCCAGCACTGTCCCCACACAGCAAAATATGGAGCCTGGTTAATAAACAGCCTGGCAGGATTGGGCAGCAGCCCATGGGAGAGCCAGCACTGTCCAGAGCAGCCCCTGGCCACATCCTGGTAACAGCAGTGATTGCCATTCACAGCCATAGGAATGGTCCCCAGGAATGGCTGTGAGTCTGTGCCCTGTGGCTGGTGGGATTCAGGGAGTACTGGCTTTCACTTGCTAAGCAGCACTGGGAAGTGCTGGATTGGTGCCATGCCTCAGTTTCCCCACCTGGCAAGTGGAAGGGATGATGCTCACACCCCTGTACGGCCCTTTGTGGCTCTGGGGAGGTCCAAATCCTGAGCAAGAAAAATGTTCCACTTTTTTGTCTTCCCTCCTGTTACACAGACACAGAGAATTGCTCCTGGCTTCATCCAGGTAAGGAAATAAGGGATGGAGCCTACCTGGGAGGGATCATAAGCAAAAATGTGGATGCTGACCTCTAAGCATCCTTCCAATCCCCAGAACATTGCCTTCCCTCACACCACCTTTGCCAGTGTCCTTCCCTTCCCAAACTACCCTGAAGGCTGGGAGTGCCTTCAGGTGAGATGTCAGAAAGTCCTTTGGATGATTAGCAAAACGACCCTCTTTGCTGTCCTGTGGGCAACAATTCTCTTTATTGTTCACAGGGAAGATATATACAGGGGAGAAGGTTTGTTCTGACGTTCAAATGCATGGCGTAGGGCCCTAAAAAGGAGGGTGAAAGGGGGAGAAGAGAGCAGGTTTTGCATCAGCAGCTCCCTGGAGCAGGTCAGTACCCCTTTGGGGCCAGGGACATCAACATTACTAACCATGTGTGGTGACTGCCCAGCAGGAGAGGTGGCACCCCAGACCTCTCCTGGGGACCAATGTCCATCTGGACACCAGTCCCTGGGGCAGAAGAGCACGTCCTGTGTGTGGGAAGGGAAAAGATCAGGAGGTGATGATGCTGTGGAGAGACCGGGAGCAACACAGATGTATGGAGGGGGCATGCCAGTGCAGAGGGTCCCTGTGAAATGCCCATCGTGACAGCAGGAAGCAAAGTGAGGAGAGGAAGGAGCATGGCCAGCTGGGGAAGATGCTACATGGCAGTGGTGATCACCCTCTCCTCGGGCTCCACGTTGTTCTCGTAGGCGTGCTGGCTCTCTTTGGACCTGTGTTGGAGGGAGAAGCAACAGCATTGAGTTTACCTGAGCAAGACCAGCCTCCCTGAAGCCACCATCAGCATCATGACCTTGCAGGTGCTGATCATGCGTTGAGAAGGGGTAAGGTGGGAAAGGAGGAGGGGAGCCAAGCACAGGATGCGAATTGCTGTGATTTCTAGTAGGGGCTATTTTGGCAGTCAACATCCGCATGGTGACCTATGGCCACTTTTGCTGGTTTCCTCTGTTTGAAAGGCATGATGTAGGGTAAGAAAAATGCAGTGTAGCAGGTTGCATGGGAGTGGATGGGCCACGGGGCTAAGCTGCAGGGACAGGAGAGACTGAGGCATCACTGTCTTCTCCTTAGTCCCTAGAGAGGATAAAAGCCCCCCAAGTCAAGTGCATGGAGCATGTGAGACCCTGAGTGGGAGAAACTATGGCTCTGCATGTCTGAGCTGGTGATGTGGTGGAACAGATCCTGAGAGCCATGGGAAGGACATCTGAGCAAGTTCACCTGAAGCCGGCAGCAGCACTTATGTATTTCCCTTCGTGACCATTGGACATGACAGGATCCATCTTGTCCTCAACGCTTACCACCCTCTCGACGTTTTCCCTGGAGGGAGAGAAGAGAGGAGCTGAGATAGAGCAATGTAGGGTCTGCGCTCAGGAGCGGCTCGCAATGGTGATGGAAGAGAGGAAGGACTGCTCCAATATGAGAGAATAAGGGGCCTGGATGCTTGATCCTTACCTTGAACATCCAGCTCAGCCCCTTTCCCAGTAGGATATGGGTGAGGAGAGATCCCCTCACAGTAGGTTTGCAGGGGCCACTCTGGATGCTGAGTGCCAATCCCTGTCTCTGGAACTGGTGCCCAGTGCTGGGCCGGCAGTCAGCAAATCTCATTTGTCAATACGTGGGATTGTTTTATCCCACTAACTGGTTTTTCCAGTCTTCTTCTATGCAATCTGTTGCAAAATAGTCCCAGACGGGCCCCAGCTGAGGGAAACGCTGAGGTTCTGCCAGTGTCACAGCCTGGGAGGACGTGCACGTCCATGCATACAAAACCAAACTGCCTTCTTTCAGATGTGACTATGGATCGCTCACAGAAGGAATCATGGGGCAGGGACTGGGTGTTCAATCTCAGACAAAGCCTAAAAGCTGACCTCTGGAGCGAGCCCCATGGCCCAAATGGTCCCAGGGCATTTGATCAGAGAGTGGGTGCAAGTCCACCTCGTGTGCACATCCCTGCCTCCTCAGCCCTTGCCCAAAGGTGATTCCAGAGGTTTTTCCTAGGAACAGACTGGCATAAACCAAGCAGGGCCTTGAGTTGATAGCGATTGTCACAGTGACTGCAAGGAGCTGGCGGTGCTCCAGGCTGCTGAGCCTCACTGCCTGCTCTTCCGAAGAGGCCAGGTTAATTAAAACAAGCCACTGTGCCCCCTCAAGTCCTCCTCAGCATCCTCTGCCTATGGGCTGAGAAGAGGCAGCTGGGCACAGGCAGAGGTAGGAAACACTATCCCACCATCCCTGCCTCCCACTTCGTGGGCTGTGGGCTCCTTCATTTTGAGGGCAAAGGTTCTTCTTTGGAAAAGACTGTAGTTGCAAATCAGGCCATAGAAATATATATATATATATATATATATTGAATGCATATTTATATATAATGCAATTTATATATATATATGTGTGTGTAGAATATGTATATATAATGTATAATTGTACCTATACAGTGCATAACACAGTGTGTGTGTGTTTATATATACATACACTGCATTCTGCATTGACCCTGAGTGCATCCCAAAGGGCTCCCTTTAGATGCATCTGGGACAGAAGCCAACCTGCTGAGCGTTGGGATACACCCCAAGTCCTCACCTCCTTGGCCTGGGGAGGCTGCAGAGATGTGCAGATACAAGAAGACTCCATCACCTTTGGGTGCAAAGCCCAAAGTGCCTGTGCTGAGGCAGAGGTACTGGGAACCAGGCTATGGGGCACTTCAGAACTTCACCCCCTTGCTGACTTTGGGCTTAGATTCAAGACCAAGTTGCTGCAGCTTAGCCTGGGTGAGCTGAGCAGCAACAGCAGGAAAGCAGTGGCTTTGCTCAGCTGGCAGCAGGAAAGAGGTAGCTGGTCCCAGAGAGCCTTTTTCTGATGAATAAGGCCACCTCATTTGTGCTGTGGGCTCTGGGTGAAGAGTGCTGCCACAACTTGGCTACCTCCCTCTTGTCCCAGCTTCTCTGGGTGCCTTCTAACAACTTGGCTCAGTTTGCTTTGCAAATGAAGCTTTTGAGATCTTGTTTTCCTATGGATACAAGGCACCCAAATCCATAGAAAACCAGGCTCAGGCCAGCCCCAGGACACACATGCCCGTGTGAAACATGCAGCTCTTTCTCACACAGCTTGCTCCTGGCAATGAATAACAGGGAGCATAGACCAGGACGGGGAGAAAAGGACAGGGAGAGCAGGACAGGGAGTCGTTGTCCTCTCTATCCAGCTCGCAGCACAGTGATCACGGTGTTCCTACCCCTGGCACAGGGACAGAGGCAGATGGAAGTGACCCATGCAGAGACAACTACACCCAACCCAAAGGGCTCCCACACTTACACTTTCTCCTTACACCAGAACTTATTGACCACAAAAGCGATGGCCACCAGGACTAGAAACACAACCACTGCAATGACACCCTGCAACCACGGCTGGAGATTGCCCCGTGCTGCAGGAAAAAGGAGAATACGTGTTAGAAATACATCCTCAGTATTCATCTGCCAAGCTTCTCACATCCAGCTTCAGCAATGCGCAGCCAAGAGCTTGGTCCTTGCAAAGCTGAGCAGAACGTGTTGCTGTTACTCCAGGCAGACTTACCTGAGTGATAGCAATGAAATAAAGTACAAATAACAACAGTTATTTGTACAGAAAAGAACAGTTTTGCTGGCCTTTGCATGTGGAGCGTGGTGCCTTGCAGCTTTGTATATACATACATATATGTACACAGTGGGGTGCAGATGACTCTGCAATGGGGAATGCAAAGGGACAGGGGACAGGGAGGGAGGGAAGGAGGATGTTTGCCCAAAGTGGCAGGAGAAAAAGGCAGATGGACTTCAGCAAACTTTATTCTCCATCCCCAGATCCCACAGACGTCATTCCCGGGTTGTTTTCCAAATACTGCCTGCTGTAAAACAAGGACCTTATGACAGGGATGGTGTAAAACACAAAACTCTCCCAGCAAACGGTTGCCAGCGTGGATTTCGGTAAAACGCACCATTCAACAAGTTTCCAGAGCAGCAAACTGATTTATGACGGGAAATTGAAGGCTGAAGCATTCAGAGCAACGGCCTCCAAGCACAAAGGCCAGGCAGGGCTGGCGGGGGGCCAGGCTGCAGCAGGGGGAGGCAGCGGGTGGCCAGGAGCTGGCTGCAGCATCCCTGGCCTCCCCTGGGTTGGAATGGAAGCACAGGTTCTTTCTGTAGCCAAACCTAAGCAGAGATCCAGCCATGGATGGGAAAGGTGCAAAACATATTCCTGGATGTGTGAGGAACTGAGGGATGGAGGGATGAGAAGAGGAAACCTTGTCCCAGTCCTTGCTGGGATGGCTGCTCCTTGCCTCCCACTGGCTTCCGGGCAGCAGAGAAGTCAGACTTAGTCAAACCCATCCTTAAGCGCTATTTGCGTCAGGAGACTTTGTTCACACAGGCACATCCCTTTGGGATTTCAATGCTATATATTCAGGCACAGCTCTTCCTCTTTCTGCTGATTGAAACTCCAACCCTTGCACACGAATGAGGTCACTCCGTGCAGGCAGGTGGAGGATGCTACCTGCCAGCCCCAGCATCAGCCTCGGACCATACGGACCCAACCCTGTCACTGGCACCCATGAGGCACCCATGAGGCTGAGTACATTAGTACTTCAATCTTGACTTGGGAACTTTACGCTAGCTGAACACTTCATCTGTCTCACAGGAGACAAATGAAACAAATCTCTGCTGTAAACAGTTAATAAACTTTACTAGCAGCAATAAAGGTGGGCTGCGTGCTCTGCACGTGAAAACTCTCTGTAGGCAGCCAGCTCCACTGCTGACAGCCCTCATCTTCCTCTGGTTTTGGGGAGGGGGGAACATTTACTGCAAAAGGCTTTTATTTATAAAAACAAACCAAAACACCACAAAGAAAAGCTCCTTCTTCCCCTTGGAAGTGCAATCAGCCTGAGGCTGACTCATCTCCTGTGCCAGTCCGGAAAGTGGTGGCACCCCTGGTAAGCGGTTGTAAGGGCAGCCCCAAACAGCATCCTTCAGCCCCCTCACCTCCCCACAGGTACACTTGCCGTGTTTACTGCAGGGTCCCTGGGCCAAAACTCAAGCGGGAGGAATGCAGGTGGAAAGTCTCATTTGTATCAAAGTGTTTTGGATGAAAACCCATTATACCACCAGGCTGCTGGTGGCCATACAAGGGGTGGTGGCAGTGATGAGGAGCAGGGTTTGGTCTCCTCCTGCCATACATCATGAACAGGGATGCTTGTGCCCCTGATGCCCACCACCCCGTGGGTGCAGCCCCAGCACACCTACTGCTTCTAGGCTGAGCTTTGGTCTGTTTTGCTTCCTCCCTCTCTGCCCTTGGCTGTTATCTCAGCCACGTTTATTTGTTAGTTGCAGTTTATTTTTCCTGCTGGAACGAGGGCTTCCAGCCTAAGCCTAGGAGGGGATGGTCATGTCCAGTATTCAGTGAGGTTTCTGCTTTAAGGGAGTTCAAGGTCAACTGGGGAATGAAGACAATGGTGACTGAAATTGCCAAATTTGCACCTCATGATCTTTGAGCAAAGGAGACGAGAAGATCAGTGGTAGGAAACATCCTCCTGGCAGCCAGGCTCAGGACGTACTCTATGTTTGTGCAAACAAAACCCCACTCAATTGCTGTTTCCAACCACATTTCCAAGCATCCAAAGCCAAAAGGTGAATTACTGAACCAAAATCAAGTGGTTCTGGCTTTGAGAGACCCTGTAGAGACCAGTTGCAAGGGGAGATGATTGATGATGAAGATGAGAATGGCGAGGGGAACAATAAATGCCTCTGCCCATGGACATGGAGAACTTGCATGGGCATAACAAAGGAGGAGGAAAGAACTTGATAGCATCTTCTATCCAGGGAACGAATATACGGATCACAGCCCTAGGGGACACTGCCTGGCTTGAGCTGCCCTGCGAGGAGGGATGGCCAAAAGGATGAGTCTCACCTGTGCAAATGGGACTGTGTGGCTCTGCCACCTCCTCTCTGTGTTGCCCCATGATAATGACAGGGTTTTCCTGCCCAAACAAGATCTCCTAAATCAGATTAAGAAACGTGGGATCTGCAACCCTGGCAGATGTATGTCCCTGCATCTGCAGCTACAAATGACACCAAGGGAAGTGCTGATGACAATATAAGCCCTTGCACGTGTTGTGAGTCCATTTCCGTCCTCAGCAGCTGGCTTGAGGACATAGATCTGCTTTTTGATACAACTTCCCTGAGTGCTTGGAAAGCATCTGCTAGCCCATGTTATCCACTTGAGGAAGCTGTGCCAGGCTCTGCATCCTCATTAAAGGCTTTTTCACCCCACCTCTTTCCAGGTAACAGCAAAGTGTTCAATCCTGCTGACAGCAGAGACCCCAGACTGTTAAATCCTCAACAAGTTGGTAAACAAATACAGGAAGAGCGGTCAGGGCTGGAACATTAGGAGGAGAAAGGGGGAGGGAATTTTCCAGGACTTTGGCAGCGCGGGATGAGTTTTAATTGCAGCTCATTATTTCTGGCGTTAGACAAGTCTTTGCATGGATTTCATAAAAGTAATGCCCTGGCCATAGGAAGTTTCTCTAAGTCTTTAGGAGGGGAACGGGAGAGCAGTTTGCAAAGGAAAAGATTTGCCCCCTCACCTCGGCAATGATCAGAATTACAGATTAACAGGAAAACCTGCGAGCTCAGGGAGCGACCCAGGGACAAGGGGAGAAGTAAGAAAGACAAAAAGAGCCTTAAGAAAACAGATTACTCATCTTGGTGCACCGTAAATCAAAGCTGCTTTATCTCCTCGTAATCAGGTGAGATAAACCTCAGACAGCGGCTTCAGCCTTTGGCAAAACAGGTAGAAAGTCTCCATCGCCCCAGCTCCGGCAGCACCTCCTAACCCACCAAACACCCTCCCCTCCTCATTGCCTGCTGATGTGAAGCCAGAGGGATGTTTCTCCTCTTCTCAAGAGGCTCCTTCTCAGTTGTCCCTTGCCCCCAGAGCCATCCCGCCTCCCGGGGCTCCGCACACCTTCCTGCCTCAGTTTCCCCATGAGGTCCGTTCCCCTGCACTCACCTTCCTGGCAGCGGGCAGGCTGCGGGAGCAGCCCCAGGAGGATGAGGAGCAGGCAGCGGGCAGGCATGGCGGCAGGCAGGGCCTCGAGCTCTCGGAGGGAGCAGCGGAGCGCGGCCGCTCCTGCGCTTGGGCACGCAGCCCTCCCACTGCGGTGAGCGCTTGGTCAATTATCAAACGCATTAACGAGGGAGGCCGATGCTCGCACCTGGGTATTCAAATCCCACTGAGGGGAAAAGGGGTGGAAGGAGGTGCCTCTGTCTTGCTCCCGCAAAAGGGGGAATCTAGGGCACGGTGACTTGAACGTGACAGTCCCCTTAGGGCGTGGAAGGGGACTCAGGTGCAAGATATTTGCATCCACCCAGGAGGAAGAAGTGACGCCCAGGTGGATAAATCTCTCCTCCACTGCTTGGGGAATGTGGCAGGACAGGACCTGGGTGTCCCCCAAGTCCCTCATCCCTGCAGAAGAAGAGGGGTCCAGCAATGCTCTGACATCCCTCCCCATCCCACAGGACCCCGTGTCCTGAGGGTACAGGGAGCTGCCCAGCACAGTTCCCACTCTCTTCCTTGCTGTTTGCTGTTCAGTAAGTGTCATTAATAACTCAACAAAACACATCTGTAGCTTTAAAACATCCATTTAATAAACCAGACTCAATGCCAAGTGTTACCTCCCGTGCCTTGCTGAATGGAGAGACTGTTAAACAGATTAAACACAGCATTCATTTCGTTGAGCCTCCAGGGCTGTTCCCAAAATTCCTTTCACATCAGAAGAAGCAGAAATAGCCAAAGACCTGCAGCAGATGGCAAAGCTGGCCCTTCACATAAGCAGCACAGATACTGTCGGTGGGGAATGTTGCACGTCCCGAGTTCAGCAGCTTCCCAGCCTGTGCTAGGTTTGGATGGCTGACAAACCCACCCTGCAGGAAGAATACGAGCTATTTGGCTTCACAGCTACACAACTTCAGTTACTTCTGAAGGAAATGTTAAACCTGTGAGCCAGTGGTCGCTCTTCTGTTGGTGTGTTTTAGCATCTCTGTAAGCCACAGAGAGCATCCCCATCAGCAGCATCTGAACTCCCAGGCTTTGGTCTCAGACCCCACCTGGGTGTTGTAACCCTCCCTGGGCACCCGCAACAGACCCATGGTCCAGAAACATGCAGCGCCCTCAGGAATACATACCCACGGGTGCAGGATTGCCCTCCTTTATCCCTCCTCTTTCCCCTGGATCTAGGATCTACAATAATGGAATTTATCCTGAAACACAAGCCAGAGCTGGCTTGAGCTGCACAGGACTGCAGGCCAGTTCCCAGCTCCCTCTCAAATCCCTTTCCATGGTCAAATCCCCACCTGCAGCATGGGAGAACCCCATTCCCAACACTGCTAGGTTTTGTTTATGAACTCCCTGGGGCAAAGACTCTCCCACTGCACCCCTCAAGGAAGTGACATGACAGGGACCTGCCCATAATAAGGCACTGTAAAAGCAATGTAATTTTGTTAAAGAGAAACAGGAATGGCTTGCAAGGAAATAAAAATAAGAGTGAACTTTGGGTTCCCTTTGACTTGTTCCCACATAATCCGTTTGAGAAAGCACACAGAGCTTGCACTCTTTGCTGCCTGCTTGTTGCTTGTCTCTTAGCAAAAAGCCACCAAAAACCCTAGCTTTTTGGAGCAGAAGGCTTTATCAGCAGATCAGAAGCCCTAGAGCAGTCCTGCTGCTGCCCTTGGGAAATTCAAGGTCTGAGGCATCTCTTTGCCATTGCTATCTACTTGCCAGCCGTGCCTGGGGCTGCAGCAGGTTGCTCACAGGGTTCCTTTGGGTCCTCCTCTGCACGTACCCCATGTTGTCTTTTCACCTCAGGGCTCTGCTCACCCCTGCTCCAGGGACCCTGGGTTGATTTTCCAAGGATAGGGATGTCTTAAGGATCCACCTGTATCCTGTCATGTGTTGGGGGGACAGGACGTGACAGATCAGACCTTGAGAGGGAGGCAGTTGCTGTGCCTTCCAGAGAGGGTCTTGCTGTGTGCTCCTTCCTGGAGGAGCAAATAACTCTTTACTGTTGCACATTCCCACCTTCATCCAAAATGTACAGGAATGTAATTATTTAATTGTTTGGGCTTGCTGATGAGGACATGGAATTTCTCATTTGCTTATCTCAAAGCTCCCCTGTGCTTCAATGCACCTTCTTTAGCCCCCCGGCGGCTATTAGGAAGGTATGTGCTCTTGTGACAGTGGCATTTGCCTACTTGCATACCCTTGGTCTGGCCTAGGAGGGCAATGAGAAATAGCAAGTCACTGCAATGGCAGCAGCCTTGTTTCAGGGGCAAAGTCTGAAATTTTGGCAAATAATTTGCCATCCAGCTTCCGCTTTTGCCATTCTGGCTGCAGTTTGGGACCTGCAGGGAAGAGAGGCTTTGTGTTTCTGCTGCAGCATGCTGGGAGTCTTGCCGTGTCTCTCATCTAAGCCTTCAACATCACCCAGATGCGGTGAGTCAAAGCCCTACAGGTCCATTTTACAGGCAGGAGAAACTGAGGCACAGAGGGCAAATCTCCTTGGCAGCATTTAGTCAAACCCAAGTGGAGCCAGAGGCAGCTCAGTTCTCTTCCAGGGACCCATGAGCAGTTGCCTCTGCAAGTCTTGCACAAAGCATATCTTGCAATTTCAGGATTTACACTGATATCATCCAAAAATTGGCAATTTTTTCCCCCAAGAAATATGTAATTTTTAGCCAAAATTAACAGTGGCTCAGAGCAACATTCTTGAGCCTAAAATGTGTTCCTGGGTGATATGGCTCAGAGCAGAGATGCCAGTTCCTCTTTGAAAACATTGTGGGGCTCTGTGTTTTAGTGGAGGTTATTCTTTCTCCTTCACTTCCTTCCTTCCTTCCTCCTTCCTTCCCTCCTACATTCACTCCATCTCCTGCCCCTCTCTCAGAAAGAGCCATAAAAAAGAAGCATATATATGAGAGCAAGACTGAACAGTCTCTTTTGTATTTTTCCTAAGGAAAAAGAGTGGTGAATTTGTTACATTTCAATAGCTGCTCCAAAAAGAAAAGGGAAAACAACAAAAAAACCCAAGCCCAACCACAAACACAATTTTTAATTGCTTGTTTCGTTTGACATTTGCCATCAAAACCAAATATTCTTCGCGTGCTCAGAATTCCCTCATTTCCTATTGACACTGGCTTTCAAATCCTGCCTGGGATGGAGAGCCAGGAGCTATAGTCGCTGTGAAAAGGGCATTTTCTTGGCCTGGTGTGCCAAGATGTGGATAAACAGCACCAGAAAAAGGCAGCCCCTGCTCAGGCTTTTCATCCTTCACAGCTCTGTACCCTGCTTCCCTTCTTTAAAAATG
Source organism: Loriculus beryllinus (assembly GCA_039877255.1). Taxonomy (NCBI): domain Eukaryota; kingdom Metazoa; phylum Chordata; class Aves; order Psittaciformes; family Psittacidae; genus Loriculus; species Loriculus beryllinus. The sequence continues at coordinate 10,867 of JBCJKH010013948.1, read as the reverse complement.
CTTTTAAAGCAATATATTTTGTTATTTACATGCTGATGAAAACCCTGCTCGCAATGGTGTGGCATTAGAGCATCGCCCCACACCAGCCTCGTCCTCTCTCTATCAGCACAGGGTTCAACTGGGCCATTTGTTCTCCTCCTGCACACACAGAGGAACAAGAAAAAGACATCTCTTGGCATTTTAATTGGACATTTTATTAGACCATACACGAGTCCCTCCTGGATCCTCATCAGGGGAGGATGTGGATTGCCTCCTTCTCCTCCCAGGCAGTCTGGATGGGTCAGCCAGGGTCACTCGTGGCAGGACACTTGCTGGGAGCTGGTACTCAGTGGCTATCTGAGATGGGGCATCAGCATCAGACACCAGGCATTCCCTTCACTGTCCCTCAAGATCTGCTCAGTAGCATCACTGTGGCCCATATGTATTTCATGGGACCCTCTGGATGATGTTTTTCACACCAGTTGGTTTTTGGCATGGATCTCTGGGCATCATTCACACCGGACGCTGTCTGTGCTGGAACCTGATGCTACCACTCTGTACATCTAAGGGCAGCAATGGGCTGTCTCCTCTATCCAGCTGCCCATTTGCACAAAGCTGCCAGGAGTTGTCCTCTCTGAGCTCCTCTGCTACTGGCATCAATAGCTGCCATGGGTCTGGCAGCACATTCACGTTAGCCTCAGGCCCTGCAACTTGGAAAATTAGTCTAAGAAAAGACCTACCTGATCTGTCACACCTTGTTCTGGGCTGGGAATAATCATAGAATAGCTAGGGTTGGAAAGGACCTTAAGATAATCAAACTAAAAATTCCTGGAACAAGAAGAAAAGCCACCTGCCTCTGGTTTGCCTTATTGCTGGGGGATAAGCCTGCATCCGTGATTCCCCCTTGGCTTTCCCATCTGTTCAGAAGGCGTATTGCACCCCTAATCATCTCTGAGCACAGGGGAAAGTGCTGCTGCATTGCTGGAGTGGCAGATAACCGGGATCCCAGTACGTGATGCTCAGAAAGGGAGAAAGGAGCTGACTTCGCTGTGGATATTCCCTCCTGCCTGGTGCTATCGAATGGAATGAATAATTTACTATCCGATCATCTCTAATCTTCGTCCCATAAAATCAGCAGCAAGCTGGGAGGGTTTTTGAAGCCTCCAGCTGCATTTGCTGATAAGACATGAGGCAGGAAAGATTGGAAGCCCATAAAAATGATAATCTCAGGCTTCAGTGTAACTTGGTGGAAGGGTTTTCTCCTGTCCCTTCATTAAGGATGGATTTCCTTAAATAACAACAAGCCTCCTCACGAGGAGTCTCCCACCTGAAAAACGATTGCATTGTCATTAGGAAATAGGAGTCCAAGAAGCCAGGCTGAAATAGCTGGAACACAGACTAGTGCAAGGACCAAGACCCTGCAGGGCAAATGGTACTTACCTTTATGGGGTGGGAGGAAAAGAGGGGGGATTGGAAGTGATTTCTGAACGTAGAGACAAGATTTAGGCATGGGGGCTCTGCCTCAGAGTCAGACACCAATGCCATGTTAAGCTGCTGGCCACAAGCCTGATCATAAGCCTGACTATGAGGCAAGCCCTGTCATCCTCATCCTGCACCTCCCTGGTGTGAAGAGAAACATCATGTTTCACTCCAGTCTGGCTAGGTGCAGCATCCTCCCCTTTAGCCCTGAATTCAGCGAGTCTGCCTATTGCCTGGGAGGAGAAGGGAAAGCTAAAACCCCAACCCTTCAACCATATCCATGTGAATCTCAAACAGGATGGCCAAGAGAAGAAGCAGGAAAGAGTTGGCTGGCTTGGTGGGAGTGGATAGTTTCAGGAAATAATTATCCCAGATGCCAGAATAGAAGAAAATTGGAAGTGTAAACTATAATCAGATGTTAAGTTGCTTTTCTTCTGCTAATTGAAATAGTGTTTTCTCTGCTACCCACCACTCTACCCCTTTCAGATGCTAATCCCTATCAAACACGGACTTACAATTACAAATTCATAGGCATCTTTCCCAGGAGCAGAAATTGCTTTGCCCTGTAACCTCTAAGATGAGGTCTTAATAGGAATTCAGGAGCAGTCGCTAGTAAAGCTTCATTAGCCAGAGAGAATAGACAAGGGCAAGTTGCAGTGCTCCCTAACCACTCTAGGGAAAAATTAATTTAAATTACTTTGTAAAGTAACAAGGCCAGATAATGTGTTTCCTTCTCGGATTATTGTTTTCCAACACTCTAATGTGCTCCTAGATTACGTTGCTCTGCTTGTGGTCTATGCTAAGCTGTGGTTTGTGGAGAGCAAAAGCCTATGGAAAGAGAAACACCGACCCCTTGGGCCAGAGGTGGATGAAGACAGGGTGAGGATTTGGCTGTTTCTTACTGGGTTGGGTTGCTCAGAGGCTGTTGGGGAGGCAAGAAGCAGCCACGTTCAGCGCAACTTCAACACAGCCTAGAGGAAAAACCTGGAAATTGAAGGTGTTTCCCTGATTGAAAACTGGTCCAAGCCAATGGAAGGAGTCCTGATGATTTGGGGCAGCTCCGGATTTGTTTCCTGGAGCAGTGCTGAGTACTCTGCTCCTAAGGCCTGGACAGGCATGGGAAACCTCTTCCAGAAGCCACCATTCTCAAGCAAAGGTATGAGCATGAGGCTGATTCTCAACCAGCTAAAACCTAAAATGCATTAAAACATACTAAAACCCAAGCCTGAACTGCCAGGACGGGGAGCTGTGATTTCATACCACATCTACAACCCCTATTGAGCCTCCCCAAAAGGAGCTATAATTCTCTTCCCCTGGCACCAGGATGGATGCTCTTCATGCTGTGCTTACAATTTGGTGTGGGTTTACAGAGCTTTGCAGCGAGCCAAGCAAGGGGCCACAGGAAGATGCAGTGATAAGGGCTTGGCAGAGGGGCTGAGACTGTTCCCATCACCCTGAGCTTGCAGCCGGGCTTTGGTGGGTGCTGCCAGGGACCAGAGTTATTAACCTGAGACTTGTCACACAGAATGGGCCAGTCTGGCTAAATCCTCAGGGGACACAAACATCATTCAGCGAAGAGACAAAGAGTTCAAAGGGCCTTTCGGCAGCAAACAGCGCTGATCATCTCGGCTGATTAAATAGGTTCCCAACTGATCGGGGAGTCCTAGGAGACCAGACTGAAGCTGGGAAGATTTATGGGGAGCTACCTGAATTGGAGAGGGAATATATTGATTTTATTCCTGGCTTCTGAAGGGGATAGCTGGGAGGAGTGGAGGGTCAGAGCAAAGATAGGGCTGGTGAGAGATGCATTGAGACAGGGGTAGATAGTTAGGTAGAGGGATGAATGGATGGGCAGACTCCTAGCCTATCTAATAAGTTTCTTCTCCCTGCTTGCTTGGGGAAATACAGAAACCCCATGGCACCCAGACCTACCTTCTGTCATTCCCTGTGCAAAACTGCAGCATTTCAAAATGGGATTGTAGTCCCCAAAGATGAGGGTTTGTGTCACCCCAGCTCCTGCAGTTGCTTGAATTTTTTTCATCCCCATCAGCAACCCACTGCCCTCCAAGCCCTGACAAATTCTGGACCACATTTGCTGGAGGCTAGCCCTGTGTTTCAACAGCTCCAAGCACAATTAAGTGCTCCCTAGAGTCCTGCTTGCCTTTGTGTCTTGCAACAGGCAGGACTCAGCCACCTGGAGAGCAGAGGATCATCAGAGAAGGCTATGCCCCATAAGCAGAACACCGCTGCATGACTCTCTGGGTCCCCAATGGGTAGAGAAGAGCCTGGCTGCAGTAGGAACCACGTGCTCAGCACCATCCGAAGAAGGTATTTTCCTTCCTCCAGCCCCTACAGCCTTACTGGGTTAAAGGAAGGGCCCTGGGCAGAGCAAGGAGCACCCACAATACAGAAAATCAGCCTGAGCATCCTTGAACTGCAGGGTTCAACCTGCCAGAACCATGCCAGTGGGCACGAGCCCTATTTATTTCCATGCTCATCAGCAAAAGCAGCACATTTTCAGGTAGCATCTCTCTTCCTTCTCAGCACCAGAGCTTTTGCCTGGCATCCGAAGGGAAACGGGGCCATCAGCAATGAGCAAAACGCATCTAATAACCTCCACTTCTTTTCAACGAGTTCCAGTTGTTCCTTTACAAGTGTACTCCAACCCCGGCAAGTGCCAAACAAAAGCTCCCCTCTCCTTCTCTGTGCCTTGTTAAACAGCCTTATTATTTCAGTGAGCTTGCATCTGCTGGGTGGCAGCCGCGATTACCATAACACAGGGACAGGATTTGGCCCGGATGCTTCACCCTCAATTCTGCAACAGGCCAGAGCATTGGGCTGGATTTAAAATGAAATGAAAAATAAAGGGGGAAGGGGGAGGGAAATTCAATGTATGAAGTCACTTTTCTGGCTGCCACCCAAGTAAACAGATGCAGGTAGCAGAGGAGATGGGGAAAATCACGTCATCTTCTGCTCTGAGCGGTGGATTCTGTTGTTTGGGAAGGGGGTGGGAGGGACATGAAAGGCCGGAGGGATTTCATGCGAGTCCAAAGGGTGAAAGAGGAATTTCTCAGAATACATTGGTGTTGGGGGAGCTTTTTAGGAGCTTTAACCTGTTTCTGAAGCCTTGGAGGCTGCTGGCCCTAGGAGGATGCTGCAGCAGCCAAGCAAGTACTGTGAGAGGAGGTGAGGGAGCCAGGGCTCCTGTGGTTGGGATGACATGGATAGGAAAGGGCTGAACAACACTGAGCTGTGCCATTGTGCCACAGCAGCTGAGATCAGGCTGCCCTCAAATCCAGCTCTGAATAGGGTTTGAGGACAAAAGGTGAAGACCCCTGAGAGATGCTATTGCCTGGGACTGGGGAGAAGAGGCTGTTTCCAGGAGTGGCTATTAATTAAAACTCAGTAAATACCAGTGCCTCAGCACAGCCACCAGCGTTCCCACCAGGAAGAGTGAGACTTCACAGAGTCATCTCACCCCTGCTGAGGTCCCAGGGGACTCGACAGCCTGTGCTCCCCTGGCAGAGCAAACGGAGCCAGTGATCCCAGGCACAGAGCCCATTTCCTCCGTGCATTGGGGAATGGAGATATATAGAGCAGCACTGAGATATCCAGGGCCTAGCTGAGCTGGGGGAGCACCAGCTGTCCTGAGCATTCCCTATGCCTTCCTACCTCCAAGTACCAAACTCTGCAGTAAAATAGCTGTGGTGTTCATATAGAGAGATGTTAACACAATGATTAGGTCTATGGTAATCCCATGAAGACCTGGAGAGGTGATCAGTGTAGAGTGAAGAATGGGAATGGAGTGGAAGAAGGGGAGAAAGGGAGAAAGGGTATGAGTATAAAAGGAAGGGAAAGGAAGGGAAGGGAAAAGGGAAGAGGGAAAGAGGAAAGAGGAAAAAGGGAAAAGGGAAAAGAGAAAAGGAAAAAGGGAAAAATTGAAAGGGAAAAGGGGAAAGAGAAAAGTGAAAAGAAGAGGGGAAAGGCCGGCCTTTAACATACATCATTTGTGGAGCCCCGGGAACACACTGAACCCTCTTAAACCAAATCCCGTTTCCTCACCCCACCTCGGGGCCGCACTCGTCGGGGCCACGGGGCGCCCTCTGGCGGCCTCGGGGCGGTGCTGTGGCCGCGGTGGCAGCGCTGGGCCAGGTTGGGGGGGGGGGGCAGCGGGCGAGGATCGGGCCCCTATGGCTCCGTCTGCTCCGCGCCGCTCCGCGCTGGCAGGAAGCGCTGGTGCTGCGGTCGGCTTTGATCTGATGCTTATCGGCGACAAAAGGCTCCCCCAGACCCGCTCAAAGCAGGCGCTGGCCCGGAGGTGGCTGCTTCGGGAGTGCCCGCTGCCGCTGGAACCGGTGGTGCGGCTGGGGGTGGTGGGGACACCCCGTGTGGGACCATCCCGTCGGAAGCCCCGTCGGGCTGCGGCACTGTGAACACATTGATTGTGGGGTCCTGAGGGAGGCAGACCCAAGCGTGCAGGGCAGTGTTGATGGTGGCATCGCTGTCACTGAGGAGGTGTCACCTCCGAAGGGGGCAACGCTTGCTCCGGCTCATAGCGCTCTCCTTCCAGCCCTGCCCGAAGGCTGCCGCTGGGGGTGATTGTGGGTGCTTATCCCCGGCACCTGCACCCAGCAAGATAGAGTGGGGCAGCTGGAGGGTGGCCCCATGGAACAGGGCAGGCGGCCTTCCCGCACGATGCCTGCCGAGATAGGAGCAACGGCTGTCGCCTCTGGCACGCTGAGCAAGCTTCTGTCACCTTAGAAAACACCTTGGGAAAAGCATCCGGGATGGGCTGGTGCTCTCTGACATAGAAGAAGGGAAAAGGCAGCTCAACAGTTTGCTAGGACGAGACAGGGAGCAGCTGGGGAGTGATTCCTGCTGATGCAACCAAAAGCAAAACCACCCTGGTGTTTTCTATGATGGGGACCACCTGCAGGCAGCATGCAAGGTGCTAGGGACACAAATGTGTGAGCATGTCATGGGCTTGGGTGGCTTGAAGATACGTGCAGAACTGTGTGTTCACATCCATCCAAATATGTGTGTTTAGGACTATGTCCTCAGAGGTGCATCCGTGGATGTGCCCACAGATCTGAGGCATACAAAAATGAGTTGTGAACGTGTTCATGCAGCATCACACATGTGAGAACACACGGCCCATGCATTTGTGAGCAAGTCAGTGTGCATGCTTACCTGTCATGTGCATGGACAGCTATTTGTGGGGTGGGAGAGTGTTTGTGACTCCTTATGCACACAAGCTTCCCACTCACAACACCCACAGTGACATGTTGCTAACTGGCTCCAGTCGCCGTCAGGCTACCCCCAGCTCCCATTTCAACACCATTCGCAGGCATGGAGCAGGCCGGGTGCTCAGAGGAGATGCTGCATTGCTGGATGGTTGCAAGAAACACAACTGGAAGGGTGTTGATGTGTTTTATTTCAGCTCCAGCAGCGTGTGAAAGGATGTGTCACTGGTGGATAGCAAGTGAAGTGCTTTGGAGATGGGACAGCTGCTGTAAAGCAGCTCCTTGTTCACATGCTCTCCCAGGCAGCATTGCTTCAGCAGTGGTTGAGACCCTTAACACACGCAGGAGGACCTTGCCTTTGGTTTTGGTGGCTATGGGCAAGCCTTGGGGCAGTAGGATGCTATTCCTGCCCCAAGGACTGTGCTTCGGATGGTGATGGTGGTGGAAGCAGTCCCAGTCCCTTCCCTGAGGCATGGCCAGCAATACCTCTGCAGTGAGAGGGGCTGGTGTTCCCTGCCACAGGCACAGCGTGCACATGGCACGTGTGCAGCCACTCTAGGCTGTAATGCTTGTCATTTGTTTGGTCCCTGAAGCCTAACTCAGCATCCCACATCAAGAACCACTCCACAGCACCTCACACAAAGACCTGCCACCTCTGCCTGCTGTCAGTCTGCTCCCTTCATGTGATGCAACCCAGGATGCTCTGCCAGGGCTTTCCCGGATGTCCTTGGGCAAGTCCCCAAACCTCTCCCAGCTCAGTCAGCAAGCCACCTCCTCCCCTTGTTTCCAGCATCCCTTTAACAACATAATGCCAGCAGCAAGCTGCCTTTCACTTTGCGTGGCGCACACACCAAGGAACATGATACTACTGTGGCTTTGTTGGTCTCTGCCAAAAGCCCTTTGCTGCAGGACCCATTCCCACCTTGGCACGGCAGGGTTAAGCTGGTGCCATGCAGGATTTATTGGAGGAATGGACAAGGAGCAAAGCCCTTGGCCCCACCACGTGCTGCTGACCGGGCTCAGCCCCAGCACATCAAAGTGATTTAACCATGATCCAGACGCTCCCTCCCATTTCCTGCTGGATTCCCGTCTCTCTCCCTGTGCCCACATCAGCAAAACAGAGTGTAAAAATAGAGGCTGGGCTTCACCAAAACACAATAGTAAATTGTTCCCCGGAAAGGTCACCGGGGCGGCTGAGAATAGCTCCAAGAGCAGGGGACAAGGAACGTCTACGGGGGAGACGAGTTTGAAAGTGCCTGCTGGACTCCCCCACGGAAGGATTCCTGCATCCCCATTAGTGGTGCAGGTCCCCACTCCTTAGACCCCAAGGTCTTGGAGCATCCTTATCTTGTCCCATCCAGCCCCACTGGGTAATCCCAGCTCCCCCAGCACCAATTTTTGTATGGATACTGAAATAAAAGAACTGGGAGCAAGAAATAAGGCAAAAGGAGAGGCAGGAAGACCAGAGAGGAAGAAAAGCGCTGGGAGGAGAAAGGGATCCTGCTCGCTGCTCATCTCCTTGCTGTGTGTGACAGCGCAGTGTCCCCTGGGCACCGCTGCCTGGCTGCAGCCTTTGTGCAGTGGTGGGAATGTCAGGGATGAGCCTGGGGATGAGGAGCGTATCGAGCAGTCCCAAAGAGCCATAAATTACTCCCTCATGTTGTCACTGGCCTGTAATAGCGAAGAGGCAAAGCTTTCTCATCGCCTGCTGGGGTGGGAATGTTTGGGTCCTGTCATTTCTGTGAGCATATTTGATTCAATTATGTCGGAATGCTCTTAATGAAGCAGGTCCTTGCTCTTGGCTTCAGCGGTGTTCCCAGGCAGGGGTGCCAGTGCAGGCTGCCCTCAGCATGGCTTTGCTAGAAAGGCTGTAATTAAACCCAGACAATGAGGCTTGAAAATAAAAGGTGCCCAAATTTGGGATGATTTGAGGGTTTTTATGTTTCTTGTTTCGTTGTCTCACACATTTGTGTCCCTCCCACCTTCTCTAGTTCATTTTTATTTTAATCAGTTTTATCTCAATGCCACTTCCCCTCTGTTTTCACTCCCCAGTGCTATCTATGCAATGGTCAGGGGAATTTTCAGCCACCAGGAGCCTGAATGTTGCCAGGTTCCTGGGACACATTAGAAATGTGGAAGAACTGCATATCTTTAAATGCACCTGATTCAAGTTTGTGAAGAAACAGCCATTTACCAGACAAATTGCTGCTGAAAGCTTGTGGTGCCACCAGTGAGAGATGAACCCCAGCCCTGGCCTGGCCTAAAGCAATGCCAACCATGACACTCAGACTATTGCCCTCCTCCAGTGCATACTAGGACCTAAAGTGCTTTTACCGACTTTCTTCTCTGTTTTGCATAAACAACATTAAAACCAGGCTGGGTTGGGGTTTTTTCCCTGTATATTTGAATCCACAGAGCAGTACTCATCACCTCACAATATAACACAGCTGTAAAATGGTAATACTATTTGATGGGAAATGAATGAAATATTCCACCAGAAGACAAGAGTGAGAAGGGCTTTCAAGCACTACTTTAAAAGAAGAAATAGAAAGGCAGATGATGTCTGCTGCATTCTGTGACATTTGCATCTTGGTGGCTGAGCAGCAGGGAGGTCCAGATGCTCTGGAGAGGAAGATGCTGGAAGGAGGATGCTCCTTCCCGCACAGCCAACATAGGGCCTCCAGCCACTCAGATGAGTTCACATCCCTCAAGCCTTTCCCAGTATGGCAGATCCCAGGGTCTCCCCACCACTGGCATACATAAGGAATAATGTATGTTGACCACCTCATCGAGGCATGGGTGGCATCAGCACCCCCCCAGAACTTACTATAGTCTCTAGAGCTATATATTAACTATTTGAGCTATATATTAAATGTATATCTGCAGAGAGTGTTTTGAAACTTTCACCTTGAGGATGTTCTTCCCTTTGCCATCAGCAAAGGGAATGTGGCAATGAGGGACCTTTTAATTGAAGAAAGCAAAAAAGCAGAAGGGGGAGGTGGAAAGAGAATTGTCCTGGCCATGTAAGGAGGGAGAGTGCTGGGTGGTGGAGAGCAGAGATAAACGGTAGGTGAGCTATCAGCAGGATGGTGTACGAGGGTTAAACCAGCTGCGTAGCTGTGATCACCCAGCCCCAGATAAACACCCAACAGCCCCATACTGCCCCACGCCCGCCCAACACCTTGTCCCAGCGCCTGAGGTGGAAACCAGCCTGGCCTCAACTCCAGGGGCTTTGTTTGGTCAGACTGGGGGGCCTCCTGTGTCCCTAGCTTGGGGCTGAGCCTGAATGGGGCTCCCTGCATACCACAGGTTGGAGCCCGAGAAGGGTCCTCTGCTTTCATCCAGGGCGGATATATCCGCCAGACTCCTTAAAAGCAAGAACTGACTGATGGGCTGATGGGTGTGAGGAGAGTTTAGTAGCTAAGCTGTTGGGGGGATGCTTTGAAAGAGCAAGGAATGCTCTAAAAGACATTGTTTAAGTAGGTAATGACTCTGAAACTCATTGAAATTAAAGACAAGAAAATAACCTGTGGTACTATTCCCGTTTATCTGCTTCATCTTATGGATACGTTGTTGGCCATCATCAACAGCATGGTGCCGTAGTCATGTATATATATATATAAAATATATATGCACATGCATATTCAATGAACTGCTTATCCTGCAAACACTTCCTAACTAATGTTACCAGCTCAGTTGGTTTTTAATGTATTTATGCACATGGCTGTGATAGCAACTTCTTTTTTCTCTTCTAAAAATAAAAGAGGAATTACCACCATTAGTCATAACATCGCGGCCAAATACTTGCCATGGTGAGAAGGGAAGCAGCATGGTCCCTGGCAGGCCCCTCCTCACACTGTCCCCCTTGATAAAAGAGGGGAAAAGGCCATCAGAGCCTTTGGGAGACCTGCAAGCAATGCACTGGGGGTAACGCAGTGGTGGCTGGTAGCAATGGCCTGCAGTGGGGGGATTGCTTTGCCGCTCTTCTTCCTTCCTGCCGGCCCCACATGTTCTTCCTCCCTCCTACTCTCCCTGCAAAAGTCCAGCCCAGGCTGGACAGCGTGAGCCAAGCAAGGGGAAACATCAGCAGATCCTTCAGCAAGGCTTTTGCTGCCTGTTTATGGCTTTTGATAGCTGGGGATGGGCCATCCTTGCCCTGAAATGCC
>JBCJKH010013945.1:0-12843 GCA_039877255.1 Loriculus beryllinus | reverse complement strand
CTTCTCCAAGCTAAAGAGACCCAGCTCCCTCAGCCTCTCCTCATAAGGGAGATGTTCCACTCCCTTAATCATCTTTGGGGCTCTGCGCTGGACTCTTTCAAGCAATTCCCTGTCCTTCTTGAACTGAGGGGCCCAGAACTAGACGCAATATTCCAGATGCAGCCTCACCAAGGCAGAGTAGAGGGGGAGGAGAATCTCTCTTGACCTACTAATCACACCTTTTCTAATGCACCCTAGGATGCCTTTGGCCTCCTTGGCCACAAGGGCACACTGCTGGCTTATGGTTATCCTTCTATCCACCAGGAACCCCAGGTCCCTTTCCCCTTTACTACTTTCCAGCAGGTAATTTTCATTAAAAGCTATTGTGATTTCTGAATTTAGTTTTCCTTTTTGTTTATAAGTTTCTGATTGTATCCAAGCTAATATTATTTTCTCCCTGGAACGATCTGATGATTCCTTACCTTGCAACTCCCTTTCCACTCAGCCCCAGATTTCACACAATACATGCCCTAACAGCTCAACAAGGAGATCTTGAGCATTTCTGTTTTTAAAGAGATGTGATGAGGACTACATGGGGAAGTGGTAGGACTCAAATACATGGCTCCAAACCACTCTGCAATGGACAAGTATCTGCAACATCATCAACAGAAGAGACACTGTGCTGCGAGCTCGGCTTCAGCCTCAATGGTGAGCCAGCGTGTACCGAGAACAGTTCCATCACCCACACATGAGCCAGCGAGGAATGTTTAGTACCGTATGGCTGCATCATGTTGACAGTGATGCTCATTAAGGTGACAGTGTGGCATTTGCTTTTATTCTCTGAACAGACAGAGCCCTGAAATCTCCAGGCTGTCAGTTCAGTAGGAAAGAAGACTCTTACTTATTTGGCCAATTTCTTCACACACTGTTTTTTATTTGTATTTTAAATCTTTCAGCCCCAAATCACATCAAAGGCCAAGCATGACTGTCTGTCGCTTCCAAAAAAGAGTAACTGGATTCCACCTGCACCTGCAGTGCATTCTATCCATGAAGTTACAGAACAAAAAAGCTGGAGATTTTCTTCAAGTGCTATAAAAGATCCTTCACAGCACAGTGGAAAATCACTGACCTCCACATTTCATGCAACTAGTGCATGAGCCAGCTGTTACAAACTCTATGCAGAGCTGGGAGGCTGTGCAGGACTCCAGACAACTGTTCATGCATCCTACAGAGTCAAGTTTATGGTTCAGAGTAAAGGTTGACAAAATTTTACTCATGGTCACACTGAATGGGTGGCATCTTCCAAGCAGGCTGCTGTATCTCTGCATTTATCCTGGTGAAGTTCAAGGGCTGCAAGCCAGGTCTTCATATGTCACAGCAAGCTATTTGCAAAACTTTGCTTTCATTTGAAAGCAGAAGGAAACCAAATAAGCATCACCAATTGCTCTCACTACCCTATTAAACCACAGCCCCAGCAAGTGTGAAGCGGGGGCTTCTCTCAGCTGGCAGTGGCTCCTGACCAGGTCTGCAGGCTCACCACTGCTCACCATGGCTTCCTCCAATCTGCACTGCCCTCACCTGTGCTTCAGAGCAGGCAAGGGGGAAAAAAATTGCCTTTTACGATAAAATCACTTTTTTAAATGGAAATATATACCTGAAGTGAATCATGACCCCGATTAAAGCTTAACTGCCTATTTTCACCTTGGCTCAGTTAAAGCGTATGACAGTAATCATGTAGTGCCAGGAGTCAGTTTAAAGGGATACACCAAAACCAGATTTCAGAGTATAATGGTAACGGGAAAGATCTTTACCCTTACTCCCACTTTTCCCACTTTTTTTCTTTGCTCTTCTGCAAGAAGTACCCAAGAGCAGTGACCAGGAGATCATGCCTTCCTAGGATGGGTAGCTGAGGGCATTGAGCCCTGGGCAAGTTCCTCTGCAACACATTCAGGGGGAATGTGAATCTCTGAGTTGTGCAGTGAGCCCCACTTGGCAGAGTGCTCTGTCCCTGCTGTGCCTGCCTCCACAGCCAGGCACCATGCAGGCAAAACCCCGCCTCAGGAGGATGCATTCAGAGGACCGGCGCTGGCAAACAATCAACCAAACAACCCTCCTCTGTCTGCTTTCCAGCACGGTACAGGTATGAGTAGGAGGGCACGCAGCAGGACCTCAAAGCAGCATTACCACTACCAACACATGCTGTGTCTTAGCTGAGCTGCCCAGGACCTGCTGCAGTGCCCTGGCAGCTTGTGAGCACACACAGCTGTGAGGAAGCTGCATGCCCCAAGGAACATCCTGAGGGAAGGAGCAGTCTCAAGGACACATAGATACCGAGCCTTGTAAGAGAGCACCAGACTGCACACATGTTTCAGACCCACAGTGCAAGCCATTAAACGTGTCACAGTTCTGGCTCAACATGCTCATGCTGCACTTACAAAGAGCTGAGCCCAAGACTGCAGCTGAGGTGATGGGCTGCAGCAGGCCCAGCACCATCTGCACCGCGTCCCACACACCTCCTCAGCACAGGTCCTGCTGAACAAGTGGGAATGCTGAGGCTTCCCCTCCCCAGACACAGAGCATCTCTTTGCAGGGACTTGATGATTCACGGCTCCAGCACCGTGCAAGGCTGGTCTTGCGTAGCGGCACTGACCCATGAGCAGCCAGCGGTTACATGGGCTCCTTCTGCTTGCCGAAGCAGACAAAAGCCTACAGGGACTCTGCTCACTAACCTCCCACAGCAGGCATCACATGGTCCCTCCACATGCTCTGATCAATATTTAAATGATGGTGGCAGCATTAAGAGGCCCTCCCCCATGCACTGATACGGTGCCTCCAGCCATCCCATCTGGCCAAGGTTTGAAGGAAAAAGAAAAGATGAGCCTTGTACTGTATCTTGAAGGTCGGTGAGTTGGGGCATGATTCAAAGTTTAACTAAGGCTTTGTGGCAGGTCATCTCCCTATTTCCTGATGTGGAAACAATTTCATTTAATACTTCATTGAAATAACAGACCGTTGCATAATACCCCTGACAACAGTCTTCAGTGCAAATCTGCCGTCCCAGACAGGTAAAGCTCTGATGCAGTGTAATTAACAGACTGAATTAAATGCTCTGTAATGTCCACCCGAAGCTGAGACACCCATGTCTTCCCATTCTGCACCGGTACAGAAGCAAAGCAGCCAGAGCCTGCACCGGGGCTCTGCTGCTGCCCTGTCCCAACCAGCCTGTGGGCACTCAAACCTGCAGGCTCCCGAGAAAGCCTCTGCACATCCCCCTGGGCACACGTTTCTGCTCACTCCCACTCACGCTGCTTCACCCGTAGTTACTTAAAAGGTGCAGTACATTACTGGCGACACTGTTAATGCAGTTTCCACTGTGAGGCACAATATGGCTTTTCCAAGAGCGGCGGTGGGAAATTGTGTTACAGTGAAACGTACACTGACTGCTCCGAGGCTCCCCAGGTAATTACAGTGGGGGTAAAGTGCCTTTCTTTTCTCAACACACACCAAAAGGCAGTACCACACACATACCGTGTCCCATCACTCAGCTGCTGCAGGACCACCACACACCTCCGGTATCACTTGAGCCTGTGATGCCTGGTGTGCTGGCAAGTGGGGAGGAGTACCCCATTCTGGTATTTAAAACAGGAACACATCAGGAGGTTTTCCACTCCTAATTCTGACTTTCTTGCTAATCGCTACTGTGTCCTAATTTTCTCGATTTCTGAGGTAGCACTTGCTTACACACAGAGAATCTGTCACCTCTGCAAGAATAAGACCATTTGGGCCGAAGAGAAGGTCCCTGCTACGCACCAGGGAGAGCACAGACACTTTGCTATACAGCATCAGTTGCTGTGGCTGCCCAGGACACCAGCCCTACAGCCAGCTCTGCTTCTCTCCAGCAAAATCACTGGGGCTAGGCTACAGCATGAATGGCAAAACCAAAGAAATGCTAAAATGCAGAAAGGAGGGGAGGGAAGGACACTTCCGGAAGGCTCAGATTAAAGACTCAACTTCTGTTTTGAAGAAGACTTTGAGGTAAAGCAGGTGCTAAAATCCTGTGGTTTGTTTCTTGGAGAGTGGCCACTTACCGGGATTCTCTGCCCATCAAACACACAGGCAGCACCTGCCAGCCAGCCAGGCAATACACAGTGAACTGGGAGTATTCTCAACCATGCTCATATTTTTACTCTGTTCACCAAATAGAGTCAGAAATTAGATTTTTTTTTCCATCACAGTATTCAGCTACTAATTCTCTACTACCAGGCCAGCAGCAGTACGTATGAGGAGTCACATTAGGTTTGTCTACGTTGATTAGCTTTCACTAACTGCAAAGAAGTAAGAGTTTGATATGTCTTTAGTATTTCATGGGAAGAATAAATTGGAGCCAGTCACTAACTGCAGAGCAAGATGAAGAGGTTTTAGGCTGATGGTTCTGGCTTTAATGTGCTACAGGGCTAGCAGCTTGTGGGAAACCCTGCAGATTCCAATCAGCTTGAGGCACAGCAGCATTGCCAGCTATGAAGTCCAGACACGGATTTAAATGCCTCCAAAGATCAGATGTTTGCCTCCAGCTTCAGTGCATGTGATGGGTTTCCAGGTTCCCAGCAGTCTGACTATGCAGATGGAACTACTTTTTCCTAATCAGAAAGTCTAACTACTGCAGCTCACCACTGGCAAGCAGGTCCTGCTATCCTTCCGTAGGAACGATTGTGACCTTCCGGATACTGCACTGGCTCCGGCATTAACATTTTTCACACTTCCCTGTCACAACAAAAAACCATGCCCGCATTATCTGAACACAGACACTCATGGGAGCGAGCATTAAGCAGACTTTC
Source organism: Loriculus beryllinus (assembly GCA_039877255.1). Lineage (NCBI taxonomy): Eukaryota > Metazoa > Chordata > Aves > Psittaciformes > Psittacidae > Loriculus > Loriculus beryllinus. The sequence goes on along the minus strand of JBCJKH010013945.1, from coordinate 8,029 downwards.
ACGAGGTAACACAGATTCAAACAGATGGACCGACCCGGGTTTTTCAGCTGTACCATTCCACGGGGTTTCCTTTAGACAATTTGATCACCTCCAAGGAAAGGAAGCTTTACACCTGATGCATCTGTGCTAATAGACCTCCTGCCTTTAAAACAACTTCTCTGAGTGTTACTGGAAACAACAACATTAAGATAATGGCAAGACTGGCAGTGAGAAATTCACAGGGGATGCAAAATAAATGAAATCAATTAGTAGCATAAATCCTGGCTGAGTTTCATGTGTCTTGTCAACTTTTCATACCGAACTTTTGAGACTTTATTATTAACAGTTTATACAAAAGCTACAAGAAATGAATAGACAAACCCAACAGTGCTGTTTCAAACCTTTGCTACCACACTGCAGTTCACATAGCTGCAAATAAAATGGCAGAGTATTTTTATGAGCCATCAAATGGCTCAGTTAATACCAAAAGGCATTTACTGAAACAAAAATGTTGAACGATACTGCCTCACAGCAAGCCCCATTTTGATTTTCCCAATTAAACAAAAAAGAATTCATACCCCTATACGAAAGTGGATGAACTCTGTGTAAGTATCAGCTCTGGTGGAACCTACATTAACCAAATGCATTGGATTTGAGGTCAGCTGTCATTCTTCCCAAATTGCTTCCTGAGCAGATCACAGAGCAGATGGAAAAGGCCAGTTTGACATGACTCTTTGGCTTAATTATAGCTTTACTAAGACAGCATATGGAGTGAGCGTGTACTGTTTTATCCAGTAACTATTTCTCATAAATTCAGTAATCTGCTTCATTTGCTTTTCCTTGATCTTCAGTATGTACATTCACTGTGATTGAATTATTTTTACCTGTGCATTACTAGGTCAAGCTTTCTTAGCAAGTACAAACACTCTAAATCCACATTAATGTTCAAAGAATCACAGAAGTTAAATTCTGTATTGCGTACAAGATCCCTTCCACAACCTCAGTACCTAAACTAATTCAATGTTTTCAGCATGAATTGTGTCAGATCCGTTGAGTTATCCTGTGACTACTCAGAGATGAACAATGCCAGACTGGTCTAGTGACAAAAAGGCTTTGTATTACCTTGACTAACACACCTCAAAGAATCAGCTCATGGCATATGCGTGCCCATATGCACAATGCACCCACAACACGGTGCTATGCAAAGACAGCAAAAAATAGGTCCACCAGGAAGAGAACTGATAAAATCCCTAACACACTACTTGGAAGCACTGACAGTTCAGCCTCTTAGCATAGCACTGCTCCATTTTTATATCCTTAGTTTACAGAAAACATTGCACTGTTCACATCTGCATTGTTATCAGCAAGAGTTAAATTCTTGATCCTGAATCATCTGTTGGAAGATTTTTAGGAAAGGTGATCATCAAATAAAGTGGAAATCTGTTATTCTGGTCCTCTAAATGCTGCAGTTCCATCAGGTTTTGTAAGTTACCTATGTCAACAGTTCCATTTGCAACACTTACAAACTGTTTAACATTCAGATAGGATCTCAGGATATGTTGTAGGTGCCGACATGATAAAATATGAGAACTCCCTTCCACTGTGGCATACTTTAACTGGACTGCAACTATTACTGAAATTCCAAGATCCATTATAGCATAGAGGGTATTTTGCAGCACCGGACTGTACAGAATCCCGTATCAATGCCAGATGCTTCAAAACCAGGAAGCAGGAAAACCCATCTCAAACTTGATTATTTTAATACTCTTTGCCTGTTTTCCTAAAAGGAGGAAATGGGAAAAGGATGGGGCTGGCAAGTTGTGAGAAAGTGGTTCATTTCTAATGCCCTATTTCTAAGCAGTTCAGCACCTTCCTGCTGGGCAGCAATGGAAGGAGGCAGCTGTTTGGAATTAGGAAAATGGAAAAAACCAATCCAAGAACAACAAAGAAAACTGCTTGGTTTCTATGATTTCTAAATGAGTTCTCCGGAAAAAGCTTCATTTTGAAATTTCATCATGAAATTGAAAAGAAAAATATTTTCTTGTAAAAATGTCTCCTCTGAAAACCAATTTTCGAACACCATTATGTCATTTTTAATCATCTTTTAGCTGTACTACAAAAGACTCCCAATGCAGCAACCTGCCCTGACAAAGCAGACTGTCAAACCTCCCATTGAGAACCTCCTTCCAAAGCTGTCTTAGGACCCCCATAGTATCTTTGACACCTTTTGTTCTTCACCTTACCTTTCTTGAAGATAAATCCAACTCAAATTAAAAAATAAGGGTGGAAACCCCCAAAAGAACATAGCACCAAAAAGGTAATGGTTCTGAAAAAATCCTCACTGCCTAAAACATTCAAATGCTTGATTTGAGAGGCTGGCTCTCACACTGCCACATTAACAAATGCTCACCATCAACTTGAAGTTTAACTACTTGCATTTATCATCTTAGTTAAAATAGATGGATGGTGGTTGATGGCTCTTCATTTGTCTCCTGGGCAAGACACAGACCCTATTCCACCAACTGGCAAGGATGTACAAGCTCTCTAAGCTGCCACAGAGTCTGTCTGCGGATGCTCAATTCCTTCTCGGTGCACTTCTCCTCTAACACCCACTGCAGACCAGACAGCATGTGGCAAGTGATTCAACCTGGATCCACAGCAAGCGCAGCCCTACTGCAAAGAGCAAGCAGGATCAAGAACCACTGACAGAAGAATATCAAACAGGGAAAGAAATTGAGGAATCAGTGCGGAGGAATCAAAAGGAATCAAATGAGTACTTACAGATGCTCTTCACAAGGAGCTCCGTCTCACCTCATTCTTGCTGCACTGAGCCTCAAATGCACATAAGCCTGCAATTTAATATTTTCTTCATCCCAAGATGAAGAAAAAAATTCCTTTTGTCTGATTGTAATGCAGAATCACAGAAATGCCCCCTCAATTTTTTCACAAAGCAGAGGTCCATGATGGCTGCTCCCTCTATATCTACTTTGGTATCCATGGAATCCGTGCACAATGCTGGAGTTACCATCCCACAGAAAAAAAAGCTGCAATTCTGCCTTAAAAGTCTGATTATAAGTGGTAACAGTTGCTCGTGGCAATCACACACCATGAACTCCTACATCCATCCAGAGCTGTAGTTTCAAGACCTAAGTTTTTGTCAGAGAGGGGACTATGGAGCTCCTGTCTCCTGTCTCAGGAGCAGCCTTTGGACTCAAGGTGACTGGTCTTGTCTTAGCCACCACCTCAACACCCAAATCTCATGACAGCAACAAATCCTCTGTAACTCCAGCCATACCTGACCTTGAAGCTCAAATCCAAAAATGCCCCAACTTTTGAAGGCATTACTTACTCAGTGTTGTGCCTTTGATCCATTTTTATGTTTGCACTAAGATTTACTTGACTCACAGTAACGTAGTAAAGGGTTATGGGGTTGGGAGAAGAAATTGAGGTATTTACAGCTGGGGTTTTAGAAAGATTTAGGAAAACCAAATGCCATTGAGAACTCTGAGCCTACCAAATCCAGTGCTATATACAGAGTGCTGCACTCCACCCCTACAGGACTGTACATTTCAGCATCTTTATTACATGCCTATTTTAGCTATATTTTTAACATTCTGTATTTAACATTATAAAATTACTTTATTCTGTAACACCTGTGACATAAAATAATGTGAAGGGTTTTATGTGAGGGTTCTCAAACTTTCATGTATAAAACCTTCTCATTTACATTTATCTTGGAAAAATTTTAATTCAGCCTGGTTTATCCAACAGTCATGCGTTAAGGAAACACAACAGCAGTAAACCTTCAGGCAGCTGCAAGCACCACAAGTTACAAATGCACCTTCCAGAAGTGATTCCCCCACAACATCGTTCCCCAGGGGCAAATGGAAACTTGAAAGAGGTCTCCTACAAGGTTTTAAAATCACATTTTAAGATCACAGCACAAGTTTTACAAAAGTAATTCCTCCTTCATCTTGGGAATATAGAACAGACTTTTAGATAACCTAAAACAGAAATTATATGGGGCTATTTAAACAAGGAAAATATACTGCTCCTACCCAACATCCAGCTGTCACAATTAGAAGCCAAACAGCATTTTCACCACAATGAATTTTCAAGGCAAATTTGGAATGTTTCAACTTGACAAACATAAAAAACCATAGAGGAAAACAATGCCCACCTAGGTTTAAAACGATGTTTTAGCTAACTCAGTTTGACACTTCAAAATACAGAATTTAGCTTGTGCTGCAACCTTCACAACAAGGAAGACAGGCTGCACAGGATAAAAAAAGATGAGGTTATCTGCTCTGTTACTACAAGCAGGCCTGGGTCCTGTTACCTCCTTACATACAGCCTAAATTAAACTGTCCTACAAGGACTTGGTTATTGGTACAAAAGGCAACATCAACCCTTACCTCTCAATAGAAATATTTACACAAGAACTGGAGTCAGCTCTTCAAAACAGGCCACTTTATGTGGAGCAGCACAGAGCACGGGCCCCGGCAAGGTGAGCTCAGGGGTGCACAGTATGCTATGGGGTCTGTTCATGGGGGTGACCTGGACAGCAGTGACAGAGGTAGCCAGGCAAAACAACTTGTGATGCCCAGGGTCTGCCATACAGATCCAAGATGTTACAACTCAGATACTGTATGGGTGAAGACCATGCAAAAAAGATAGAAGAAAGATGTCAATGCAATGCTGTAACAGAACATGCAACCAGTGGTGTCAAAGAGAGATTCGCCACTGAATCATTTAATGCAATATTCCTGGAGTCTCTTAACTGCAATATTTTCAAACCTACTTAAAAAGTAAATACATACATAAGCAAACAAAACAGCAGCAAGGTGGGTCTAGATGATATATATCAGAAGAGACACCATTCAGGTAACAAATTCCCAACGTAATATCCTCAACTTAGAAAACTGAACACAGTTCAACAAAACCCAAAGGTGCAGTCAATAGCCTCACCCTAAAATGGGAAAGAGAGGGTGGAAAAGAAACTTTGTTATCCCCTGCATTTTTCACAGAATCAGTTGAAAAACAGTGAACCGGTTTCCTACAGGCAGAAATTCCTGCAGTTACAATGTCCACAGAATAATTTACCCTGCTCCAGACTCCAAGGATAAAAGAATTCCTGGAGAAAATGCAAATAAGAAATCTGTAACTATAGCATCAGCTTGCATAAAGAGAAGTTCATGGATAGAGGAACTGTATTTTCAGATATTTCTTTCTTATCATAATCTCTGCCTCATGGACACCGGAACCCTACAAAGCAGCATCAGAAGCAGGAACCAAGTTGCACACTCCTGGAGAATTCAGAGAAAGGGTTTTCTAAAACTATCTCCTCCTGTTTAGACAGGGCATGATATTCTCAGAGACCACGCACTGATCTATGCAACTAAGAAAGCAGTGAGCAGAGAAGCAGGATGAATTAGTAAAGTAACTCTTCAACTCCTTTTCTCTCTTCAACAGAGATAAAAATCTTTCTAGACTAAGGTTCTCGGGAAAAAATGCAGTTTCTTTTGAAGAGTCATTAGGATAAAAATTAATTTCTGGATTTCAGCCCATCCTCCATTGGGAACGGGAAGAATCTAAATAGTACAACAGTCTTACCACTAGTTAAAGCAACAGTTCACATGTTAAACCTCTCCCAAATACAGGCTCAGCTCTTGTTCTGAAAGATATGACCTGATTAAGGAATATGCATACAAACAGAGATGCCATCAGCTCACCTCATCCAACATCCATTGAACAGTTAATAAATCTCCCAGCTCAAGCACTGGAACAAGTTGCCCAAGGAAATGGCTGAGTCACCATCCCTGAAGATATTTAAAAGACACACATATGTGGTCCCTGGGGACATGGTTTAGTGGTGGACTTGGCAGTGTTAGGTTCATGGTTGGACTGAATGATCTTAAGAGTCTTTTCCAACCTAAATGATTCTATGATAATAATTGTATTGCTCTTTAAAAATCTAGCATTTCCTACCCCTGTTTTCTTTTCAAGTATATTGTCATTTATGGTTCTTTACAAGCAAGTGCAAAAAGTTTCCATATGATGCAATGCAGCCAAATAAAACCATCCATATCTTCAGCTGGAGGAATTCACTTATTTGGGTGGATTTTCAGCATAAATGTTAGATTAACACTAACTGCCTAATTATTATGAAAGGATCAGAAGGAAAACAATTCTGTAACAAAACTTGTAATAGCTCTTATTAGTAAGACCACTGTTGGAGATCACACTCGTATTTCAGGGTTTCATGCAGTCAGTGATGTTCACATTAGCGCTGCTTCATCTAAGATACTTTTGCTTTATGCACCAAAAGATCCAGTGCTGCTACTTGTGTCTCCAGTTTGAGTTTTTGTACTCAACCTTTCTAAAACCATTGCAGTGTTTAGATGGATGGCATATATTCAGCCTGAGATTTGCTTGGTGAAGATGAAGGACAGTCTGCACCTCCCAGCTATTACTCATCTCCTACCAGTCATCAGAGCTGACCATGAAGTCAGTTCTCCCAGAGTTTTTGCATACTTTTTCACCATCAGAACCCTATTCAGTGGCTTTTGGCAGTTATAGGTGTTGCTCAAGTTTTGGAAACCCTCACCCAAAACAAAACCAGGACCTCACTTTGTCAGAGTGAGCCAAAGTGGCACAGTGGTGATGAGTAAAGGCTGGGATATGAAGTGTCAGGAGCAAAATCTCAGGTGGATACTTGTGCCTGGAAAGGTTGGAAAGCCAAGGTTGAAGAGGATCATTCATTGGGACTCTCAGGACTGCAGTCAGAGCCCAACTCAGAGCATCCACATATCATTCCAAAACCAGCTATGGCTAAACTAATGAGTTCAAAGTATTTCAGGTTCATTTTCACAATTAACTCCCATGATTTAAAGTGAATAATTTGATTGTTGGAGATGATCTGAAGTTAAGGAGCTACCCAACATCCATTACTTTTACTGCTGTGTTGGAAACACAGTGCCCCAAGCTAAAACAATCTTTCTCCACAGCAGTCAGAGTTCAGGGCAGGGAGGCTCATTACTGATGTGCATTTCCGTCATTCTGAACTACTTCCAATTTTCAGTTCCTGCTTAGATCCCTTTGTTCATCCTGACTTATTGACAACTGGAGGATAATTAGTCGATCGTTGCTTGGAAAAACTAGAAGCTTTTCTATATTTCTTTCCAATCACTTAAGCTGGCACAGAGCAGTATCTCATACCACAGTTTTGTACTTTACTCTTATTAAGGTCTTTCACCTCCTGCTTCTTAACGCTGAGATACTGAACAATTCCTTGGCTTTGTTCTAAAATAAAAGTTACATCACATTTGAGCTGATGCCTCCCAGCCAACCTCTGCCAAATACAATTTGCTTAAAAACCTAAACCTCTCTAGCTGAGGCTGGATAAGAAACTTGCAGCAAAAACTGCTTTATAAATAAACCTTGTGCTCTTGCACTTGGAAAAGGAAAAATAAAGGAGTTTCACACAGGAACCAGAGAAAACCTGACTCCACAGAACCAGAGGAAACACTCAAGTGTATCAGGACACTTATCCAAAAGGTTCTGCTAATTAAAACCAAATGACTCCTTACAAACAGAGCAGCAGTTGAGCTGGGTTTGAGTAGGCAGCATGTGACTCTCTGCTTTCAGCTCCTGAAAATGTGACAGACGTAACAGACAGACGTTGAGTAAGAAGCCACTGCCTCCACAATGTGCTGAGGGCCAGGCTTCCATTTCCTCGTAATGGCACTGTGATTCTGAAACAGAGTATGAATGGGAAGGAGGTTTTTCTCCCTCAGTGTACTTATAGCCATGTTAGGATTATTCTGAAGGCTACCAGCTGTGGTCTTCTGATGGAGGAAACCCTCCACTGGGCTTCTTTCAAAAGCTGCATTTGAACCGATTGGAAGAAAACCCATGGATTTTAATCTTGGTGGTACAAATCTACCTTAAAAAGATCAGAAAAGCACTGAATGTGTTTCGAAGCCTTTCGGAATATTTCTTTTATGCATAAGGTGTTCTTTTTGATGCCATGAACTATAAATAAAAACCT
>JBCJKH010013943.1:0-12121 GCA_039877255.1 Loriculus beryllinus | reverse complement strand
AGTGTGAGGTGTCCCTGCCCATGGCAGGGGGGTTGGAACTAGATGGTCTTAAGGTCCTTTCCAACCCTAACTATTCTATGATTCTATGATTCCATGCTGTATCTCTGAGCTCTCTGGTCATCAGGGAGCTGTTCATGGCACTACACACAGGAGCATCACGCAGGTGATGAAAGATGAGGAAAGGTAATATCACTGAGTGAAAAAAGGTCAGGAGAGTCCTTAACTTTGGCACCAAGCTCTCTTACTTTTCCTGTTCTACACACCCCCATGCTGTCCTGCTGTGGCTGGCTGGCTGGGCCTGTAAGAAGTGCTGTGCACTTGCTAGGAAGCAGCTTTGCCTACCTCAGTGGTGTTTGAGACATGGCTAGCCCCACACCTTGCTTAGCATCTTTTGGTTCTGTATGCTGCTCTTCAAAGAGTAGAATTATTATGTTCTCTAAAAAAAATATAGTTTGCACTGTCCTTTATGTGTCTGTCTCTCACTGTGATCAGGGACTTTCTTTTGATTTGGGGCTGTCTTTATCTCCATAGGTCTACCAGCAAAATGAAGGTGTGATTGTAGCATGTTGGCCTGTCTTAATTTAGCCAGCAGAGGTAATAGTATCAGTGAGGATGCAGCAGCACTGGCTAGCAACCAAGTTATAAAAGTCTCCAGAGACCTTGTGTGTGTATCTCAAGGTATGTTGACGCTGCAGCAACTGTTGCTTGCAGGGATACGTTGAGATAGCTGTTAACAATTTCACAATGAACTGTTACTTAGCAATGAGTGAAATAACTGCCACAGTGTATATTTTGCTTCCTGGGTGAGTTTTGCAGCTTGTCCTCGGTACCACACTGCTCTGGATGGGATGCAGCTGTTCTAGCTAATAGGAAACAGTGACAGTGGTTCGGATGAGTGGTACAAATGTTCATCCAGACACATCCTCAGCACATGCAGAGTAAATGCTATGAGATCAAAGCTAGAAAAAGAGGCCAAGAGAATACTGGCTTCTGCATAGAGCAGTTTTGTGGCTGGCATGTCAGAGGAGTGATGGGGACAAAGTGATGCTTTCACTACAGTGCTGGACGTATAAGCCCGTGCCAGAAAAGTGATGACCAGGACTGTTAAAACTTTCCCATTGTGCCTGATTCTGGAAGAAGGAAAGGACTGGAAGAGACTGTCATGCTGCAGAACAACCTGCCACTGACTTGAAAATGGTAGAAATAGCGCATAAAACTGGGCTTCAAAACGCAGCCAAAGATAAATGGATATTACCTGCCACAGGATGATCCCTGAGGTGCTCATGTTTTACTCTGTGGCGTACCTTGTGTAAGCTGTCAGACTAATGAAGGTCCACAGAGCTGAACTGAATATCTGGGCCTGCTTGGTGGAGTCTAGAATTTGGATCTATCATCCTTGCAGGTAGTTTTTGGATGCTAAACCCAGCACCACCTGTGTGTGCCTATTTCCTGTCCTGAAAAAGGGCTCAGTTTCCTGTTCAGTCCAGCAGAATTGGACCTTTGGATTTGAAAATAATGTGTCTTTCAGTTAACAAGATTTGTCCTCAGGACTTCTTGCATTCTACTTTGAACATGATTCCTATGTGCTGCTGATTTTGTTAGGATAATGGGAATGATCTGTACATGGAATTGACCATATATTATACATAGCTAGCTTTGATCTGCAATATGTGTTCTAAATGAGATGCACTGAAAACTTTTAGAGTTCATTCAGGTGTGCTCCTCAGCTGGTGTAGACTCACTTTGTACCTTTGCCACTGAAGATTCGATAAAGACTTGAGACAAGTCTATAGCCTGTATCTTTCTGGATCAGTGTTTCAGTCACACACAGAAAAGCACCCTGGAGTTTTGATAAACCTTGCTGAGGCCAACAGGAACGATGAAATAAGTCATCTGAAAATCAGGCCCTTTGTGTTACTTTGTGAATCCGAAACTTCTGTTTCCTACAGGTAAATTTGAAATGCCAGATCCTCCCGTTTCTGACTGTCCAGGCAGGGCTGAAACGCCAGCGCAGGTTCCCCAAGCAAAGGTTGGTACTGCAGTAGCCCCACCTACTGTTGGATAGGAAAGAAGCGGCTTGGTCGTTTAATACACTTCCATTATGGGAGACAAGCGAGTCCCTTCACATTACATTCTCTCTTATCACCTTATTTCACCCTTGCATTCTTCCTTTTACATCTATATGCCTTTATGCTTGTCGTATCTTACGTTGATTCCAAGGGGGTAGGAAGTATATCTTATCTCTATTTGTAAAACACTAAGTAAATTTCCGCACAATCTAAGGGCTTGATAGTAATAACCTGGATCTTTTGCTTTCATCAGCATTCGATTTCAAGAGTTCTCTGTGAATCTAAATGAGAAAAAGTTACAAAGGCAAAGGTATAATTAGGGTTCCTGAGGTGGTTTTAATCTAATCTGAGGAGGGTGACATTATAGTGGCTGTGTTTTTTTGTTGGCTTTTATTTTTTTCTTTTTAGAAATTAGAGCACCATAAACAAGTCTGCCTAGAATAAGAAAGACAATAAATAGGAGGCTTTTTAATTGACCAATACTCATAAAAAGGATAGGGTGTTAAATGATGTACTAAGAGTCTTTTCCTTAAATTGAACTGCTGCTTTTAGGAGTATGCTTTTAGGAGTGCTTTTGCAGCAGAAAAAGACACGTCTGAAGGGTTTCTTTTTTTATATCATTTATGTATTTTAGCGACAATTCTGCAAGGTGCTTCATTTCATGTCTGTTTCCAATAACAGTTCTGTTTCAGTCAACGTGAATGTTCCTGAATCAGGATCTAGATCATCAACTTTTCTTCTCCTAGAATAAACCTACAGGTAAACCACTGTCTCCCCAAGTATGTTATTTTAGAAGAATTTGGCCTGTAGTGTGACACATTTCTTTGCATTTGGGATTACAGAGGGACTCAATCCAGCAAAACTGGGTTCTGGAATGAGATTTGTTTATGAGGATTCTTTAGACTCAGACATTAGGAATGTGAACTTGAAAGTGCATGAATGTATGTGATGCTCTTCCTGCTTGTAGGATAGGATATGTAAAGGTAGAAGTAGAGTGAAAAGCTGTTGTTATTTACTTTGTGAGAGTGTGAGGGTTCAGGATAGTTGATAGAATTTAATTTGTTACTAAACGAGTAGAACTAAAGTTCTGGTGTTATCAGAGATGAATAGAGCTTCTTCCAAGATACATACTCTGCAAAAAGTCAGCAAAATTGGCTTCGGATGACATTGTGAAACCTGGGTATTTGTGACATAGCATGTGCTTTACACCTGGGCTTATGGAATTCTTATTTAAAATCTGCTATTAAGCCTCAATATGTCATTCTAATAGGCTGATACGATAGCTAATAGACATCATTGAGCATCTGCTTATTTCTTGCTTATTGAGAGCTGGATACATCAGTGAAACAAGATTTTTAAAGTAAAACAAAAAAATGCTTTAGCACAGATTCTTAGCAGATAACAAAGATATTTATTTATTCATGTATATAATACACTTTCTCTCAAAAGCTAGTTTAGGCCTTAATTTTTAAGAAGATGTTTGGACTTCTTGGATAAGTAAATGTGTTTGCTTGTGTCTCTGCCTTATCTGCTTTGTGCCTGTGTAACCCAGCAGGGAGAGCACAGCACTTTCGATATTCTCAGAAGGGGTGAATGTACCTTGCTTTGAAGATGAGGGAGGCACAATAGTGGTTCATAATACCACATGCAGGTTCTCCATAGAGGTTACTTTTCACCCTGAAAGACCTTAAAATGTCATTACTGCTACAAAGTGTAGTGATTGCAGAAGCTCGAGTGCATGACATACAAAGTAAAGAGGAGAGAGGACAGTGTTGCTGCTGCATTTGAAATATAAGTTTGTTAGATTATATGCATTACGTTTCACTGCAAGATACTAAGAAGCTGGAAGTTGCCTTATTTGTTTTCTTAGTGCAAGGCAGCTTTGTAGGTAACTCTGATGCCAGAGTCATTGCAGTGATGTGTAACAAGTAAAAATGCAACCTGACTTTACCTTACAGGCAAGGTAATCCTTCTCTTTCTAGGAATATTAGTATTCATTTATCCTGGAATCCAGCAGCACCCAGGCTGAGACATCTGGTAACAACATCTGTGTGGCAACTAAGTCTTCTGGTGTCTGTGATATTCCTATGTGTGCGCAAAGTAGATTCAGATGCTGGAACAGGAATTAAAGTATGTTTTTCCTGAGGAATTCAGTAGGCAGGCAGCTCATCTGTTGTTTGCAAATCTGGACCTATGAACAATAAAAATATGACATCCTTTCTGTAAAGTACTGTTACTGTTATTAGGTACAAGTCATAAACAAATCAGGCATCTAAAGTGATTGATTAATCTTTTCTTAAAATGTTTGTTAATAACATGATGACTCTTCATATACATGGCAGTTCAAAACTGTATGATCTTGTCTGTGCATGGGCTCCAGTCAGCCTGCTCACTCAAGAATGGGGCAAAGAAAGGATATAGAGAGGTATTTTATTGTTTACTCAGGATTTTAGCAAAGTATGTTTGAAAGGCCTGAGTTAGCCAACTCTCTGAATATCCCTAGAGTACATGACTGAGGTAAGGTTTGCAGGGGGATGTTATTGGTTTATTAAATATACTGCTAGAGTTGGAAAAAAAAAAAATCCCATAACATTCTGGGCATATAAAACATCCTCAGGACATTTCAGAGGGATTGATGGCAGCATTTGCTATTTGAAAGCTCAGTGGATATGAACTTATGTCTGTTTGGCTCAATTACTGTGCTGTGAGCAGTGTAATTTAAATATTGTGTGTTTCCAGAAGGTTAACGTTGCTGGTACACTTCATGCTCTTCACTGTAAAAATCAAACACTTTAAAAACAACTGACAGTCTTGCATTTGTCACTATGCAGTCAGTGAAACTCTTCTGTTAAGATGGAAATTTCTAAGGCTAAAATCAGTTAGAGTGGGGTACTTGAATTTGTTAGTCCCACATGAAACAGATGCAGAAATGACTCTGTAAAATGGTGGTAAGGGGTAGGCAGCACACCAACCAAGCTGTGGGCTAAATTTGCTCAGTAGTATTTTCTGTAAGGGGAAGGGCTGTGATCTGAGTGTAAAATTGCCCATGTTCATGTATTTAGAAACACTTGTCAAAGATCTTGTATCACTGGGGCAAATACTTGCAGAGTAGTGACACAAAGTCATAAATTCTAGAGTTTTTCTCAGAGCTGGAGTGCTGGCATTTCAATGGTGGCAATATCCCACATTCCATCTAGGGCAGCCACAGGTTTACTAGCAACGAGTACTCCCTATGTTAGTGTCTTGAGATCAGAATCTGTTGACATGATCATAACAGTAATCCCTTCTCCAGGTATGCTTATGCAAATTATTGAAAGGCAAGGTAAGGTGTGGACTTATAGGTATAAATATATCTATACAGTAGTATTAGCCCATTTTCAGTGAGGGAGAGCACAGGCAACATAGACAACTGGTTGTGAAGCTGGTCTTTACATAGAGAATTCACCTAAGCTCTTCTTGCAATGATTTGTTCTTATAGTTGTACTCTAGGATACAACATCAGTCTTCAGTTTTATCAGAATTTAAAGTAAAGCTTGTTTTATGCTATTTAATTTTAGATATTATTACTGGTTTCATTGCAAACTTTTTGGAAGTCCAGCTGCAATATAGCAGACTTCACAGAATGGCTGTATATATTTAGGTTATCTTCTTGACTTCCAATCACTTCAATTAAGTGACCTATGACTTTTATGTTAGAGGACATTGCAAAAGATGCACCTGCCAGATTTATTTCTGTTTCTACATTGTTGGAAGAGGTTTGGAAGTTTGATCTAAGTATATTCCTGAAAATTGAAATGCTCTTCTGAATCTTTCCAATTTGCTGGAGGAATATTGTGGTGTTTGTTTTGCTCAGGACAGCTCAGGGTTTTAGAGGTCCTTTTGAGACTTAACAACCTCTGATTTTTTGATTTAAAATGTAAAGCCCAGGTTATGAGCACCTCTATGGGGATTTCTAGTGAACTCAACAAAAGTCTTGTATGAAATGTGTGTTGTCACATGCTGTGTTGTCTTCTGGGCAGACCAAAAATGTCACACATCAACATTTCTCATGGAATAGCTCTATTTTTGACTCAGTATCATGTGAGCAGAAGCTGGATGTGACATAGAATGCAAGTGAATATCAAATAAGAGCAGAAAGAAATCTTTCTTTATTCATTTATAGAGTTGCCATTTGTCAGCATCTGGACAGTACATATCTATTTTAAGTAGAACAACATTTGAAATGTGCCACTTGTATGTGATTTGAGTCTGAAATGTAGCTTGTAGTTGTGAGTCTGTTTTTAGCATATTACTATATACTGCCCCAAAGCCTTTGGGTCATGTATACTTATATCAGATTTAATTTTCTTTTAGTTGTAGTATTAATTCAAGAGTTGTTACAGTTTGCTTAAAAATATCAATGTGATTTTTCTTTGCATTTTGCAAACCTCATAATTTTGGAATCCTAAATGAATTGTTAAAAGAACTATGTATTATAACCCTATTATATGGATATATTTTGCCAATGAATGTGCATGAGCTTGGTGGTGCATCAAAGTGGAAAAAAAAACCCAAAACCAAAACCAAACCAAAATGGTCTTTGACTTTAACAAAAATACTTGAAGATCAAAAGACAAAGATCAAACACTGTCAAGAACAAAGTATATTTTGTGTTCCAAAGTCTTGATTCACAAAGCATGTAAAAAGGAATTTCAAACACAGTGAGCTTTGGTGGCAGTCACTGAACATGGTTACATTTACTGCTGTGATGGTTGCTTCTCAAAAATCCCAACAACACAAAACACTTGCCCACAAACAAGTCATCAAAAATACTGTAATCATTCTCCAGTTTCACATTCTCAGTGAGTATTTCTTACACAGTTTGCATTATTCATTATTATTTGCTTTAATCTGAAGGATTTAGTTTTAAAAGTTCCTGCATTAACATACCTGCTTCTCTTGGTAAATGCACTTAGCTGGTGAGAAATAGCTTGTCTATGTTCTAGTAATCTTTTAGTCACATATGCTTTATGCAATAGACATATTCAGTGCTCTTCCTCCTTCTCTGTCACCAAGAATCTTAGAATATATATGCTGACACTAAATAAAGCGGTACTTCTTTATTTTCTTAATGGAAAATGCCTGGTGAGACACACTGATTCTCTACATCTCTGTGTTTCAAGAAAACCAGTGTTACAAGAGAACTTTCAGCCAGACAAATGTTTTCTGGCAATAGCACTTTCTGTTTTCATAATACCCTTCTTCTAAGGGTCTAAAATGCTCTACAGCAGTAGTAAATTAAGCCTTACAACATTCTGTGTGGTAGGTGACTATTATATCCATTTTATGAGTGCCAGACTTCATGGAATAAGCTGCATTCAGCACACTATGAGCAGCCATTAGGGGTTTCATCCTAGAATGATCATGTGAATGCTGTCTACGATTGCTTCTATAAAAGAGGTACCTACATGGCAAAGCATTAGGACTTTTAGGAACAGTGTTTGTCTTTGGGCCTCGTTCAGGGAGCTTTAAAAAGTAAGTTTGTGAAGAAAGCTGTGATTAGACACTAAGAAAAAGTCTTGGAAAGAGATTCAAGATAAATCCCTAATCAATGATGGAGTGGAGGTTCAGCAGTATGGGAATAAAGCTGGTGTGAAAGAGGGTCTGGGGCATCAAAGGAAAGGTTTTAGAGTAGATGAGTCATGATCACATGTTCTTGACTGCACTTCAGAATGTGTAGGTGAGTCTGGCCTCCCTGTAATACTTCAGCTTAGGTAAAAGGAAGTCATGACTATTGTTAACAACACTCATTCCAAACCTGAAACCTAAATAACTATAGGCAGCTCTACTAACTCAGGTTTTAAATCAGCAGAAGAACTGAGCTACATCTCTGTGTGGTTGAATGACAAACCAGACTTGGTTGTATTTGTGTCTGAAATAGGTAGCTGACTGATGGCATCTTCCAAGCCCATGCAGGTGTGCTAAACCTCTTAGGATCTCTCTTCCTTAAGTGTTTGAAGTCTCTTCAGAGTCTGCATTGATAACAACCACTTAGTTTTGAGGAGACATTGAATCATGGAAGCAACTGTGACACCAAACATGTAAATTCTCAATCTTGTGGCCTGGAGTTACAGCACAGGTGGTCTAACTCGGTGGCCAGCCATTAAGGCCTGAGAAGCTGGCTGGTGTATTCAGAGGGAAAGGTGGCCAGTTCATTTGGAAAGAACAACACGATTTGCAAAAGTCAGCATATGTACATATGTATATACCTCTCAAAGTGGGGATATTCTTGCGCAGAGTGCATAGAAGGAGGGGAATAGAAAAACTTGGTTTTAAAATGAAGCTCAGTCATTGTATGGAATACAATCATACTATCATACAGGAACAACCTAATTATTCTGTTGAGATGAAACAAGGAATACAAGCACCAAGGAATATTTTCTGTTCTGAAATATTCATAAGTTTTTTTGTTTTCTTTTTCCACTGACACAAACAGTCAAGAAGCAGCCTGGAGGAAATGTCCTTCTCTCCTGGAAAATGAGTTGGTAATTTATTCACATAAGGCCATGTAGTCATTTTGAATTAGCACATTGTGGATATACTAATAAAATGAAGTCAGTTTACATTTTAAACAACCTTTAATATTTGTAAAAGTAATATCCCTTAATTTCTCAGCAATTTAGATGTAATGGAAATTGTCAGAAATTTTAATTTCTCTCTGTTTAGCTCACTCACAATGGCTGTCAAACAGTCAAGTGATATGACGTAAAGTACCGCTAATCGTTTCAGCACAAGACAGTACTTCAAAGGTAAGGCAAAGGATGTGCAGACACTAATGAAATTTTATTATCAGAACATAGAATTAGAATTGTGACAAGAGACAATGGTGGCAGTGACATGCAGCTAGAATGTTAAGCTTCTGAAATCTCCAAGCTGAGTGTCACAGACAAAAATAGCTAGAGCTACAGACTTCTTAATAGTCTTAAATGAATGGGTTCAATTAATCAAATGTAAAAACTATAGAGAATTACAAAAAAGGCTCATCCTGTATTTTCAGGCTATTAACCTGCATGGCCATTATGTCCTGTTATAATGGTGTGGCTCGCAATGGTGTAATGTGTTGCTTCCCTGAGAGTATGTATTTTTGTAATTCATGGGGAAGCATGTGAAGCTCTTAAGATGGCAAGGCACAATGGCTTTTGTAACAACATGCTTGGGCAGATTCCACTGAAAGCAGGTCTTGTTTCATGTGATCTAGCCAATCCTGCCTGTAAAATAGGACTTTGTATTTCTGAATAGGTGAGCATGAGAGGTTTTCTTCAGAGCAGGTAACTGGTCCCCAGCATATCCAAAGTTAAACGATGAATTTAACTGACTATGACATCAGTTGCTATTTTGGTGTTCACTAAAAGAGTATCTACTTTATAAAAACCCACAAGAATCTGCCAGATGCTAAAGAAGAAATAGCTTAGATATTATGGGTTCACTTGAATTTAGTCCTGAAGTATTCATAAAGTAGCTGTCGCTGTACCCAGTGCACTTTCCTAAATCCCAGAACTGTGGTAGGTGTCCTGTTGCCTTCTGAGCCTCAGCAGCTGCAAGGGAAATGGAGAATGCCACCTGGAATTTATTAGGTTTACTTCTTTGTGAATTTCAGTTAAACTTGGGTAAGAGTGATCAAAGTTTGGAAAATTCTCTCTTCTGTGGAGAGGACCTGCCCTCTGCTATTAGGAACTTGGTCTCTTATTCTCAGATTAGTCCAATCAATCTACAATGGCATCAGAAATGTATTCGAGAAGGGCTGGAGTCAAAAGGTACCAGTCTATTTTACAAGTGCACTTTAGGAACTTCTACAGAATGTCTGCTCCCTAGGAGACTTGTAGAAGTATAAGGGCTTGATTAAAATCTTGCAACCAGCATGGATGTGATAGTAAGTAGCTCTTCTGCAACTTCCATAGGACACAATTCAACAGGAGGTCTGCAGTGTCAGGCACTGGCTTTCCCTTTTTTGTCCATGGAGTAGCTATTGGATTTAGGGAATGAAGCAGAAATGTACTGAGTGTAGAACTGAAACTAAAAAATTGTCACCAAACTCCTCCAGTACACTGGAGTAGTGCACATTCCTTAGAATGTAATTGCTAACTTCATTTAAAACAAGGATAGAAGATGCGTTGTTTTCTTCAGAAGATACTGATGTACTCTGGTGAGCTCTCAGCAAAGAGGGAGCCTTTCTTCTGTGCAGTGAGAATGTTGCAAAAGTCATGTAACTTATTAGCATTACCATGTAATTCCATGAACCTGGCAATAACACTGGTTTCTAAATAGTTAAGGCCACAGTGTATATCAGTAAGATGATGCGTTGGCCTGGCAGAATAGTCCAGATTTTGAGTCCTTGTCAAGACTGTGTGATGCTTTCTGCTGAAAGCTGCTGCATTTTCATTTCAAGAAATGTGGCTGTATTCCCCCAGTCGCTTTTCCTATTCTTTGTCTATAATGGCTGCATTTTGTGTTTCCAATTTTCTCCTAAGCGCTTCCATTTTTTCTCTCTTTCTCTTTTGCATTTTCTTTCTGTGTAGTTTTTATTCTTGCAGAGCCCATCTCCAGAGAGTCCGAAAATAGATAATTCATGTTCCCTCGTGCTATTTCCTGTGCCACACTGCCACTCCCCTGTCAGCACTGAGTGTAAACATGCAAGGATTCAGGCTATGCTGGTGCAGATACTTGCCAAGGGCAAACTGTAACCCAGAGTGCTTGATCATTAGCTGAAAGCAAACTGCACATCGTACATGCACATATGTTGTCTGTTTACAGTTTTGATTTCATTGCTAAGTTATGCAAGGCTACCAGTCAGGGAACAAAACCAATACCACATATGTTCGGTGACTACCCAAAAATAAGATTTGTTCTCAGTACAAAAGGAGGAAAAGAGAGTCAAAAGCTTGTTTTCCACTTAGTAATGCAATTTGGAAGAGAGGTGACACATGGTTTGAAAATATTTTGTGTTGTGTGAATGGTAAATCCAGAGCAAATTCTGAATGGGCAATATTCAGCTGTGTTGCTGCAGGGAGAGGAAACATTGCCACATGGTTTATGCAATCCAGCACCATGCATATGCTGAGCATCTGCAGCAAACTGCTCTGCAGAAGCTAAGTACTAACAAACAGTTTCCCCTAAGTTTCAGATTCTCACAATCAGTTTGTATGCAGATGAATAGATCAGAAAAGTGGTCATAAAATGAATCCTTGTGATTTGTTCAGGAAAAGAGAGGCTTTGCTCTTGGAGCTCTAAGCCAGGAGCTGGAGGTCCCAGACTATGGTCTGGGACATGTCCTCTCTCCAGCTCCACACCAATGACAGTGAGGGGACAGCAGCTCTCCTGTCACCAATGCGGATGATCTTGGAGGATTTATGTACTACAGGATCACAAAGCTGTTTAAAATGGTTGTCTCCTGTAGTGCTGCCTGCCATATCCACTTCTAGCTCCTCTAATACCTTAAAGACCCCATCAGAGACACCCGTGAAGCTTTATGTGAATGGAGGTGTCTCACCACAAGGGCAAAGGACTATGTGGCTGCCTGGTAGAAAGCTTCTTATCTCCCTAAGGTGTTCTTGAGTAATGAAGCTTCCCTTGATCTGCCAAACCTCTTGCACGTAACATTTACATGTATTTTGAAAGCACTGTTAATTACACAAAATGGGATGCAAGGAAATTTCACATTAAAAACGTTGTTATTGGGAGCAAAAATCATCCTGGCAACAGCAATCATCTGGTTTGGGTTGTCATATTTTTTTTTCTTTTCTTAGTTAAAATGCATTTGAACACTTTGTGGAAACAACGGTTCTTGGAAGTGAAAAGCTTTGTGTGCAAAGGGAAATTACATGGAACCCATTTTACTTCAAGTTAAGGTGGCTCTTGGGAGCTCAGTAGAAGAGCTGCAGAGCTAACTGGCTTATCTTAGTGTATTGGTACTAATATCGTGTATTGGACTGGGCTAGGTTAACAATTATTAACCTGTACCTCTCCTAATAGAGTTGAAAATGCAAGCACAATATTTCGGTAAGGGGGGAAAAGCC
>JBCJKH010013941.1:0-16800 GCA_039877255.1 Loriculus beryllinus | reverse complement strand
GGAAAACAGAAAAGAAAGCAGCCTCAAAAGCTGTCTTTCTCTGCCTTTCAGAAAACTGCTGCTCACTTACCTAACTGTGCATGGATTACACATTTGTGGAAAATATTCTGCCATATTCTCCACACTCTCATAAATAAAATATTTAACCATATTCTCCTGCTGGCAAAGATGAATGCAATAAAAAAAAATATTATTGCTCCCCTCCTACCTCCAAAAGTCACACACATTTTGAATTGACTACCAAACAAATTAATTACTGGGTCAGGGTTTTGAGGATTTGGGCAGGAGGCTCTCTATATGTTTTCCCGTGCATCTAGCTTATTTATGACTTACATAAGCTTAAGTCTCGAATACTTTGCCACTACATCCAGAGGAGAGATGTGTCAGCAAGCTAGAAACAAAAAATGCGAGTTGTTTCTAAGTTCATGAACAGCTTGTTACTTGTATTGTTAGTCTTGATACTGCACTAAATGCACTCACTCAATGAAAACTGAACTCATACATTTTCAGACAATAAACCCCCCCATCTATATCAGCAAAACAGTAACACATTTGGATTTTTTAGCAGGTCACCTGTTGCTGATGTACTTCAAGAAATAAGCATGTGAGTTGTTCAACAAAACCCCATAATCCTGCAAGCAGGATTATTTAACTCTTTCAGTGGTGAAGCACTGTATGTGACAAAACTTTATGCTGGCAAAAAGGTAAACATTTCAGTAGTCTCTTTTTTACACTATATGTGACTTAGCAGATTTTACACTGCTTTTCTCAAAGCCTGAAACACAGAAAAATCTGTACGGTTAGCAAAAGATATTCTCGAACAATATTTTTTTTTTTTTTAATTTCATAAGTTAGTTTAAAATAACCCAAACATTTAATATAGTATTTTTTCTCAAATTATTTTCTAATATTTATTTTTGAATTACTGTTAAACATGTTACCAACTTATTATTTAAATAAAGTTTATGTTTTCTAGGAAGCATTTATAAAATATTATATTTAACTAATTAAGCACTCATTATTCCACAGCCTTTTCTACCTCACGTGAATGTATTTCTTATTGCATGGAAATTGTTAATTATTGTACCTGGTTGTTGTTACTACTTTGAGAACAGTTGACAAGTCTACCTTCTTTAGAAATCTGCTTCCCTAAACCCAGCTTTTATCCTGGTTGTATTCAATAAGGAATTTCCATGAGCTATGGCAGCCTGGTGTTGTGTGAGTTGAGCTGGAAAAAAGTGAAGTTTTAAGATATATCAAGGCGGCTGGGGAGGTGTGCCTCAATAACTCTGTTCACTGGGGAGGGGAGCCTCCTGACTTACAGGTTTATAAATGGTCAACATTCCACCCACCGCCCCTCAAACTTCAACCCTTAATAATGGAAACTAAGTTTTTTGTTTTGTTTTCAGAACAAATTAAACAAGGATACAATGTCAAAAGCGAATCGTCAATGAAAAGCCTCCACTGCAGAATTCTTAGCTCAGTTACTTAGGCAGGCATCTCTAATGTCACGGTTTAGGGTTACATTCTACATCTAGAAACAAGGTCCTTGTCGGCAACAAGGAATCTAAGTCACTTCAGAGTGCACGGGGTTGAGACGGTTCACTGAGTGTGAGTTTTTGGCATGACACTAAGTGAAAAGACACAATTGTCCAATGGATAAAGAGCAAATAAAGTATTATTTCTTCTTTAGGTAATAGACAGATTTTATGGAAAAAGGGTCAGAAAAGGAACACTTAATTTTTAATTTATGGTAGTAAATTATGTAATATTATTAATATTTATGGTATTTTTTTATTTAGGATAGAAAAAATATTTGAAATTCCTAAAGAGCTGCGTTTTGGAAAATGTAATGCTTATTCAATACAAATGCAGGCTGTAATTTTATGATAATCTACACATATGTGCATTAAAAGAGATATGACAGGTTTTTTCTATCAGAAAACAAGGTTAGCAAAGACAAAGAAAAATTCAGTGCTTTGCCTTTGAAGTTAAAGAAAACCAGAGAAGAAATAAAGCAATTTTCTTTTTTAATTATATGAATTAGACTTCACAGTAATGTCATTCTGTCTAAAAAGATGTAGCTGAACAAGAGTATGAGCTTTCTGCAAAAATTACTGGATAATGCTCTATCACCTCAAGATCAACTATATGACTATAATGCTACCTTATTTAGATACATGCATTTCATATATTTTGTAATATTTACAATATTATTATTCCTTATTTTAAATTTGCCATTCAAAATATTTATATCAGTCTGTGAGTCACAAGCATGAGAACACACAAACCAGGTCTGCTCCCACTGTAGTCAGTAGAGTAGAGAAACACTGTTTTATTGATGCGAAATCTGAAATATAATGGTATGCTTGTTCTTAATTAAAAACCACATCTCTTTAGAAGATTCACTTAAAATGGAGACAGCAAATGCCAAAGCCTGGTATCATAGATGAAACGGTGAAAAGTCCTCCCAAATCTTCCTTTTCCTTCCTGGAAAAATATGGCAGCATAATTTACAATACTTCTACCTTCAAAATGCATTCTATATTGCTGCTGTCTGTATAGTAAGTCCTCACTTATAAGAATCACAGTTTTATGTTTCCATCTCAGATACTCTTTATTATTATTCATGCTGATGTAAACATTGTGATATATTGCCAAACTAAGCAACAATATACTGAGTTTATTTCTAGCTTTTTAAGATGAGATCCATCTTCTAAAACTCATTCTCTGCCAGACACTGTTGGAATAACAAATACTTTAATAAGTATGTAAACAAGAAGGCTTTATTCAAATTTAAAAAATATTGGAAAGATACCTAATAGCAAGACAGAACTTTGGCTTCTGCTGTGATGGTGCTAACTGAAAATCTCAATTTCTGGAAAAGAATTACCTCAATAATATATTTTAAAATATTCCTATATTCTCACCCTTGGTAATGCAGCCTATTGAAAGCTCTAAAGAAAAATGATGGGCAAACACAAAATCGTCATTTTCCATTCTGTTCATTTCACTTTTTACATCTGAACTCTTCTTTACAGGTCTGCTGTTTGCTGTACTGATGTATTGAGTCCCAGTTGACAACATTGCTCAAGTTACAGCAGAAGTAATGCAAACAGCAATAATTCCATGAGATAGCCAGAAGCTAAAATATCTGAGACCCTTCTGGACAACTTGCCTAATAAGACCAAAACATTAAATCCATGGTAAAGTTTACTCATGCGGCATATTTGTTCTTCTGCTTGTAAGAATGATTATGCTATGACTACGAAAAAGATTTTGCCAAGTAAGACCAGCAGTAGTATTTTTATCAAAGTTATGTAAAAAATATGTCACATATTTTTGACATTATATGACATTAGCTTGAGCAAAGAATTTATCAGAGTGCATTTATTTTGCCTTGTAACAAATACAAAAATCTGAATTTGATGTTGTATTCCAGAAATGAAGAATTAAAATTCCTGTAAAATGTTTTTTCATCTCAAAGTAATTTGAAGACTAGTGACCAGCACAATGGAGCAATCTATAGATATTGTTAGAGACATATCCTCTCTTTGCATTTTCAGGAAGTCCTCGGAAATTTAACTTTGTCCTGTGAGGGTCCTGGTTTGAGAAAACCAGGTAGCACTGAATAGCTCTATGATTTGTGATTACATTCCCTGGAAACCACTGCACAGGAATACAACATTCAAAACTTGACTTTCCATGCTGATCTAGTTTGTCATATGTATTGCTGATAGGTCAGAAAAAAAGGCAAAGCAAATGCATTAATTACTTCTTCCTACAACTAGACATGGACAGAGATTTAGGAGGTTTGCAGCATTACTGACCCTGTAATTCTATTCTCAGTTGGCAGAGAATTTCCTGTCTGTAGGAGGCGCTTCTTCAATGCTAATCTAAATGCTAAAATAACTAATGGAATAAACCAAATTTAGTTATAAATTACCTCCAAAGTTTTGGATGATGACAGAAGCAAATAGCAGAATCTAGACTGCAAATAATCTAAAAGAAAACTGAATTAGCTAAATATTTTATTATGTTAGTTGAAAGCTTAAGACAGTTATTTGAAAGTCCTGTTTCTTATTCCTGTTATTTCCAGTAATGCCAGGAAAAAAAATAGAAAAGCTTTCGAATGGTTTTTTTTTTCTTTATTTTGTTTGCTCAGTAGAGTTTAAATCCATAAAACCCCATAAATTTTGCCTTTGAGTTTTGGCTGTGTTTGGTGAGAAATCCAGGGAAATTAATAAACTACATTTTCTGCAGTTTTTTGAAAAGAGATTAAAAACATTGGTCTGCTTTACAGAGAGAGAGAGAGAAAAGAGAAGCCTTTTATGGAAGACATATAACGTGGCCACTGCATGCAATCGGTCTCCCCTGTATTCCTTTGCATTCATGCTGAATTAAGGATGTAAAAGTTACACACTTGCCTGCCCCTGCTACCTGTCCATCTACCTATCCCCCTGCTTTAAATCTATTGTTCACTCTGTAACCTGGTGTGGCCACAAATTCCACAAGTTTACTGTCCACTGAGAAAAAATGCTGTCTTTTGTCTAATTTAATCATGTCTCCCAGCAGTTTTAGTGAGTGCCCTCTAGGTATAGTTCTGTGAAATTTCGTGAACAGTTCTGTATTCGCCACCAGTCTCCATTCTCAGTTTTCTTTTTCCAAACTAAAAAGTTCCCCCAAAATGCTTAATCAAGCTAGCCCAGAACAAGTGTTAAACTAGGATGCTTCTGCACAAAAGTCCTTATAATTGCTAGGAATACACTCTTTCTTTTTTTTTTTTTTTAGAGCTGAGAAAATAGTTTTGCTAATACAGTGACATGTAGTGTCTGAAAGATTTTAAAATGAAACTTAGTTTTAATCAATGTTTCCAAACTCAAACCTCCTGAAATTACAGAAAAAAAAAAAAAAAAAAAAAGGCAAAAAGTGTTAAAAGGTTGCTTCTGTTTGCTATAATTTGATTTTATTTAATAAAGGGCTACACATGCCTTCTGGTGCACAGGGCTTTAGAAACTTCCAGAACAGTCAGGTTTCTACAGTGGAAGCCAGAGTATTCTGAAACACTGTGCAGTCTTGGTTCCAGGATGCAGCATGAGTGTGGGGCTGTTTCATATTTCATCATATCTTCAGACTTTTAATTTTGGCTCTACATTTGATTTGCCTTCTGCACTGTCTCTGGTTAGTTTTCCTCTATTTGATTTTGGCTTTCTTTCCCTTTCATTTCAATTCTCTGCAGTGTCGCCTAAAAAAAAAATCCTTACATTAAATTTTCTTATTATATCAGAATGCATTTGAAGTTTATCAGAATGAGTAGTTAGCATTGTTAAAAAAAATAGTAATGCAGAAGAAGCTAATGACAACTCTATGAGTACACATCCACTGATGGTTATTTAGTTCTGTTTGGATCTCTAGTAGATAGGTACATTCTCTTCAAATGAATAAACTACAGAGTACTGAAATACATGACACTAGTAAGAAAAAATGCCTCTTAAGTCATTCAGCTGGAATGTCTCAGTTTGTACCTGAAGAAAAGAACATGCTGTGCCTTAGGGGAATTGCTCCCTGTCCCTCCTGACTGTTTAGCTGGGACATATTGTCCTCCTTTTCATTAGGATACACATCTACCACATGACAAAGTAATCGAGACTTAAAAGAGAATCTCCCACAATGCACAACTGATAGAAAAAATACAGAATTGAAACAAGCCTAAGGATAGAAAGGAAAATCAGGACAAAAGGGCAAGGAAGGATCAAGAGAAAATCTTCTTTATCCTTGTACTTGTTGCTATGATCAGACTGGTAGATGATCAGTAATAACAAGGCTGAAATCGGCCCCTAGGGTTATTCTTTTGCCAAGGACCAAAATACAGATTATATGTATCTGGCAGCTTTCAACCTCCTTTACTTTCATACAGATAGAGAAACACTGTAAGTTTTGTTTTAAGACTGAACTGAACATTTTTGGTTTGGATTTTTCATCACCAATCCAAAATTTAATTAATCATAAAAGCTGTAATAATCACCCATTCAAACTGCTCCTCTAGGACTGAACTAGAATTTCTGTTGCTGTATTTTAATTCTTTTAGTAAAAAAATTGACTCTTTTCTCTAAAAGATCTGTTTGCAACATAAAACATAAAGCATAAGCAGGAATTCTATGGTCCCTGATATTCAGAAGATTTAAACTGATGATCGTGACTACTCCATTTGCATAACTTATGCCTCTCTGATTTATATATCGTGCCTTGATTACAGTGTCAACTACCGCTCAACAAGACAATCTATAAAGCCTAATAGTTTCATATTATCTCCTACATCTGAACAAACTCATCTACTTCTGAACAGAATATATACTACCACTAGAAAAGGGTAAACTGTCCTTATACTATTCAAGAAATGTATTTATAATATTACTCTTGGGAAAAACAACTATGAGTCTTCTCTCTTGCTTGTGAATTTATTTTTTTTATTACTGATTTTCTTTTTTTTTTTCTAGAGCTAGATGTATCTTCTCTCATATACTTATTAAATGTTTGATGCTGGTCCTATTATTTTTCTTTATCTTAATCTATGTGTCAGAATGGTGGCTGCCCAGCTATCTTATTTTTATGGTATATTTTTATGGCTTTGGTTTACTCTCTGTAGGTGCTGTTTTGAACAAACACCCATTTGCTATTTTTCGAGAGATAGCTTTGCTTTCTTTACTGACTCGGATTATTTTGTAACAAAGGCAACGTAGATTATATCTAAGCTACTATACTTGTGTGAAATAGTGTAGTTCAAACACCTGATTTCACCCATTCATCCTCCAATCAAGGTCCCTGGAAAAACACCAGCTTTAATCACAAAACCACGGAGGTTTATGGAACCATTTTGGAAAGTCTAAAGACAGTCTGCTGCTTAGATTCTAAAGTCTGCAAATGATTTGTTTCTCTTCGTGTACAATAGTGACTCCTGAATGCTTTTAGACTCAGATGCCTGGAGATAGAAGGCTTGTTTTCATTCTGTTGACAGAGACAGAGTTATTAGGCCAACAGGCAGCCACCAGATTTCCTACCAGTCTTATTATACTCTGGCTTTAAGGTAACTTTTCTCTGGATAGAGGAATAGTTCAGTCTTTGTGCCAGTTAACTTCTCCCTTAAACTGCCAGAAAAAATGACAATTAGTGCCAGCTATGATGATATTTCTGATATGGACACTATTCCTATGGGAGCTGGACTGAGTCCATTATAATCATTTATAAAGAAAAATGAACAGGTGGTGGAAAGTTTAAGTCATGCCAATTTACGTTGGTATTTAACCAGGAACTTAATTGTCATTTAAGGCATTACCATTCACTTAAATTATCCTTTGGGAAAAGATTTGTTGGTGCCTCAATAGTGTAGTATCATCTAAGAAAGGAGAAGACATTTTCCCTACATCACAGGGAAAAAATGTCACCAAGATATTTTCTAGCACTAAGTTTATCAGATACATCTGTAGGGTAAAATGTTTATTATGAAACACATTTTTCCTTTACAGTTTTGGTATTGGTAATTTGGATTTGCCTGATCATATTTAATTATATTTTATGAAACTTAGATTTCACCACTTTTGTTTTTGGAGTGGATTATCCTGGAAGCATATCATTTTGTTCTGAGAATACAACTTTATAATATGCATTTTCATGGTGCAAGCAGCTATCCTTATTTAAGAGTAGTCATGTCATAACATAAAGAAGGTAAAACATTACTAATTTTTTTAAAGAAGGAGAGTAAGAACCCATTTTAGTGTTTTATAACTGTAATTTAACCTAAATGATTGTTTTTTCCTTTAAATAAAAATGTCATAATTTCTCTGTCATTTTTCATATTTGCATTTACTGTATATGCAATAAAGTCTTCTTTAGGATTTTCAGATTTAAGTAGAATAAGGAAATAACATACATCTGACATTTTTCATAGGAAAAGATGAAATCAATAGAAATAAAAATGGTAATTTGTGCAATATAGCACAAGTTATTGAATCAGCTTCATCAATAAGATAGAATGTCTTTATATATTGCCATCATTTTACTTTATTAAATCTACATCTATGATCTAAAGCTCTACTGAATCCTTGCAATGATCCTGCACATTTCAGATGCTTAAAAATTAAATTCAACCTCACTAAGTCTCAACCAATCATCCACACCACTAATACGATTGCAGTGTTTATTTGCTTGCATGTCATTTATACAGCATTTAACAGAGAGAGAGAAAAAAAAATGTAAGGACTATGTGGAAGCCCCCTTAGCTCAAACAACTAATATGGAGAGCAAAGGTATACTTCTAAGTACAGCAAATATCAGAATATTTTAATGGGAAAAAAATTTACTGTTATGATTGACCTTTTCAAAAAATGGATCAATTCCAGACTGGAGGTTAGGGAGGGAGATGTCAAAGAAGCAACATACTGCCATCTTGTACAGGCAGCACCTACATGAAATACTTCATGAAAATTCTTGATGAGCTACAACACTCAACCTACATAAGTAACATTCATAGCTGACTCAAGCTCAATTCAGTTAATTAAGATAATTTGTTCAATTTTTCATGCCATAAGCATGAAGTCCTATGATGATAAGCTATAATACAACACTACTACAGTAGTAAAGCAAGTTATGTAGGATATTTTATAACCATTGTCTTCAGTAACATCTGTTAGCAGAGCAGTATTTGCTAAAATAATAATGTAGGATTAGTTATCTGGGATACAAGATTAGTAATGACAAATTCATTTGTAAATAATCTATTTTTCAATGTAGCAATTTGTTAAATAGATGGTAGAATTCCCTCTCTTCTCATATTCTTGCTTTTTTTTTTCTTAATTTTGAGAGTAGACTTTTTTTACCAATTTTTTTTTATTTATTTTTATGTTATAGCCTTGCACATTATTTTAAAACAAGATGAATATGTTTGGTAAGGAAGCATGTTAGCAGTGAGAATACTGCCTTTAGACAGTAAGACTCAGGTTAGAGTAGTTAAACTCATGTAAGAGTAGTTATTCTGTAAGACTCCTCTCACAGATCTTCTTTAGAATACAAGTTCTCTGCTATCACTTGACTACCTGAAAGCTTAGAAAAATCATGTAAGTAAAATTCAGGTTCCAGCAACTCTACTTACAAGTATCTATGAGGCATTTTATCCATAATTTGCGCTTGAAGTATTCGTTTTTCTCATCTATTTTTTCCACCTTTTCTACCTTTTTTTCCTTTACCAAGCCCTTAAAAAATCTACAAATGAGACCACCAATATATTCAGCTTCTTTCTCTTTCCCTTCTACTCCAGTCTTTTGCTGTATATGCATACATAACAGGCATTGTATAATTCAAAATGCTGATCCATAGAGCTGAATATTTTTTCCTGTCTTCCAATTCTTTTGATTTCAATTGTAATACTGGAGCAGAGTTAAGTCTCCAGTGTGTGAAATGCTTTCCTGATTTCAGCAGACTGGGATATCTCCATCCTGTGCACAGATGCTCCTGTCTGATGAGATCTCACCAGTCTCCTGTGACGCTCAGGTAACTCAGATAACAAGAGGAGGCAGGCAGATAAATTTCTTATAATATAGCATACACTTAAAAGGTGACAAGTTTAGTATCTATGGATTCTTAACTCTGATGTTCTTAATCATACTAATTCAACATCTCAGACTTGATGTTGCATTGATGTAAGGATCTATGACCCTTCTCCATGCCTTAATAATACACTTTAAAATACCATTTAATCATTTTTGTTCTGACTTTTTTTTCTCTCCTTCTTTTTTCTCCCTCTTCCCTTGATGTGGGTGCAAGAGTTAAATATATGAATATCTTGTGCTAAGATGCCAAGTATTTGCAAATGAAAAACTGAATGCAATTTAAACTATTTAAGTACTCGGATATAGTCTTACCCACCATCTCTTGTCTGTCTGACCCAGCATTACATAATTTCTCTTTACAAAAGTGAAACTTCCTTTACAGGAACAAGAAGAGAGTGCTCCTCATCCTTGAACAGCCTAGGCAGCTGGACTATTGAGGCATCTGTGAATGCAGGCTCCCTCAGAATCCGGAAAAGTTGAATCCCTAGATTCCGAATTGATTTAAACCCCACATCCCATATAGGCTACTGCTGTACAGCAAAACCAGGCACTGATTCCTCCCACTTTCAGGATTTCACTTTGGTAGATCATTGAAACTTTCTCTCAGCAGAACTCCTTTCAGAAAAGAAAAATTAATAAATGCTGAAAAGATGAGCTAGGTACCAGTGTACATTTATTCACTTCCCACCAACTACATCTTTTTTTTTCCAAGCCACACAATAGTTAAGATTATAAATTTACAATTCAGACAATCATCTATTCTGTTAGTTTTTAGATCTTTTATTATTGCAGACTTATCAGATCTAAATAGAAAAAATGCCACACCTTTTATAAATAAGCTGCTTATACTCGGACAATTGTTGAACAAGTTTCTGCTACTTAAGGAGATAGTTCCAAATAGTTAGATAATCTCAAATATATACATCATCCAGTATAACGTCTGGAATACAATTCCTGAACAAAGGAAGGATGAAAAATCTCATTGAAATAAGTAGGACAGAGCAGGAAAGGATTTTGTTCTGGGAGCTTGCTCATCATCAGTAAAAAAGGTGAACAGCATGACAGCCTTGTAGGTTAGTAAAGTTAATGCCCTTTCATTCTTAAACTTTTTTTCTCACATTTCAGGCACATTAAGTCATATTTTGCCCTCACATGCATCACTGAGCTCAACAGGAGAACTCCTTATGCTTCCAAGGGCAAAATTTGTCCTACTCTACTTTTGGACACTTTTTAATGTATTACTTTACCCATAGTTACTTCACTTTCTTTAAAACAGACTTTTTCCCTTTTTTCGAACACTCAACTTTTTCTCATATTAATAATTCATACTTTGCTGTTATCCCCATAACTTACTTTTTTCTCAGTTTTATCAAAAAACCTACAGTTAACAGCTTTTATTTAGCCACAAAAGTGCAAATAAAAATGCAATAAAAAACTTCCACTTTCTAAATGATTTTTTAAAAATCTCATTTCCTCCACAGAAGAATATTTTCATATGCAAAACTTAACTTGCTTACTGTTCTTGAATGATCACTTACAATGTTATTTTGAAAGGAGTATTTAATCAAAGTACATAAATATGTCTTTTTGATCATATGAAGCAAGCTGTTTCCAGATAGAAAAGCTTAGAAATTCTTTCCTCTGAACTGAAAGTGACATTCAAAGACATTTTTAAGGAGGAAAGAGTAATGAATACCAAACTTACATGTTTCTAAACAAGCAGTGATGTCTAGTCATCTGGAACAGAAGTATAACAGAATATTCATTTAAAATACAACTAGTATTTCTGTATTTATATGCATTGACATATACAACCGACACAGGCAGCTCTACTAAAGCAAACAAAATTAACTATCTAAGTCGCTTATGCTAAATATACAGCATACTAGTTTAAGATACTGTTTTTCGTTTGTAGGCTGCAAAGTTTAACATTAAATTATTTATTTTTGAGAAAAGTTTGCTGATACATTTCCACAAAAAATGCTCTCAGTTTGCTGTCCATAACTCCTTTTCGAAAAAAGCTTTTAAATACATAACAGTGATGACAGGGATTTTTTTAATGCTTTTTTAAAAACATTTGGTGTACTTTCTGTTTAGCTAGATGTCTCACTTTTGGTCATATAAGTAAGAATAAATTCTAGTGGTTTTGCCAAAAGTAAGAGCTAGGACTCTCATCACTGAATATAATAGCTTCTAAGCAAATGCAGTGAGTATCTCTACTAATAGTCAAGACAGGCACTGAAGGTTAGGTGTGTAGCACCAAGTTACTTTAGGTAGACTGGATCTGCTTACTTGACCTTTAACTCACAAAACGCAGTTCAGCTTGAAAGTATCGTGCCATTCTCCAACTGTTCCATGTAGTCAATATGTTGTGTAGTTGATGAGCTCTAGGTTGGGTGTTAATCACCACACCAAAATACTAGTAAATAACAAAAGTAAGCACCTTACTCTATGTTTTTATAAGATCTATTTCAATCTTACAGCAAATAGAAGTCTATGATAGTACATGAAACACATAGGTAAATAATTTTAATAGCAGAAAAAAACTTTTCAATATCTATTATTTTCATGCCTTCTAGTTCAAAGCACACACACACACACACACACACACACACAGAGAATATTCCAGGTCAGCTTTTCCCTTGCAAAAGTCTCCGTACATTCCCAGATGCCTTGATACGCAGACAGTTCAGGGAAATAACACAAATAATACAAATATTTCTCAGGCAGATCATCACATCTGTACTTGTCTAAGTGTAGGACACTGAGGCTTTTTCTCCTCTAAAAAAAAAATAAAAAAGAAATAAGGAGTGAATAGTCTTTTACTGGCTCATTAAACGTTTTGAGAGCACTAAGTGCAGCAAGTTGCATTCCCTACTGTAATGCAGAAAACACATTTGGCCAAATGGCTGCCTGGATATACAAACATTTTTAGTGGAAAGCTGCTGGTGCCAACAGAAAAATGTGATTCCCATTTTCACATAGTTGTTGTGAACATTCGCTTGCAGGTAGCTGTAAGGTATCACTGGCAGCACTGCATTAGGATAATGGGGTTAGAAAACAAAACTATGTTTGACTACAGGAACAACTGGAATATTTTACCAAGTGTTTCACAGGGGTCAGAACAGACAGGCAAATGCATTCAGCCGCAGAAGAAGGCTTGATGTTATTTATTTTACCAGGAAAGAATTCCTATGTTCTGGAGATATATCACACAAACTGAGTGTTGTCTGTCCAATCTGGAGAGCAACCTCACTGACACTCGTACTATGAACAGCAGTCAGAGATCATAGGAGTCCTCAGAATATTTTCTTTCCTGTCATTACAGACCATACATTTTAAGTTGCCACAAGCCTATGGAATGACAGTGTGATTGTCAACACTTTATCACAGCTTTAGAGTCAGATACTGGCAGAACACAAACAAGTAGTAGGAATAGTGACTAACTTATGACAGTCCACATTCAATATTTGTTAGGAGGAGTTAATTCTCCCATACTACCTGTCTTCCATGACTTGCTTCTGAAAACTGCAATTTTTGTGGGAAAGAAAAACCCACAATGTGCAGTGCATTTGATAAGGGTAGGAAATCTTGAGACATTTGTTCAGCATGGCAATAGAAAAATTAAGTATTCCCATGTAACGTATTCAACAGCTGAGAAGTGCTATCTATTTTGATTGTTTTGATTGATTGTTTTAACAAATACTATTAAATACTCTATCAGAAATAATGCAAATATTGTATTAGACACGTGCAGTAACACTGCTTTATGAGCTCTTAATCTTTCTCAGAAATATATTTACACAAGAGCTCATTGTTGACTTGGTTCTGATTCCATGGTAGTCAGTATGAATCTCACCATTGTTAAACCAACAGAAATAATTGGAAAGCCTACCCTTAATTAATATATTATTATCATGTAGCATGACTCAGTACAGGAATATTGACTCTGATAAGAATCTTCTTCATAATAGCTCAATACTTTACTGTGATTAGGAAGAAGCTCCTCTTCTCTTCTTTTTTCTTCCTCTTCCTTTTATCATTTCCTCTTCTTCCTTCCCCTTTCCCTTTCCTTTCTTTTTTCTCCTTTCCCTTCTCTCTTTTTCTCAGCATGCTGTCAAGACAGAACACTCACCAATTGAATGATCTGAATGATCAAACAGACTAAAACCAACATAGTTTTTCTCTTAGGAATGAACATCTTCCTGAGACATGCAAATGGTGTAAAATATTTTCTAAAATCAAGTTTTCAGAGTGACATCACTCTCTACAGCAAGTGTTAATGATATATGATCGCTTTTTACTTCACAATAACGTCTTATTGAAAACAACTTATGTAAATTCTGGGACTGACTCTGTACCATTTAAAAATGTTACTTTAGTATGTTTTATAAAAGTATAAATCACATTATTGTTCTTCTGACCAAGGAAAACAGGAATGGTTTGTGAGGGAAGAAGAAATGAATCCCATAGTGCCTATTTCAGAAGGTATCGGATATTCTACTTTTGTAGACAGAGCAGAATGAAATCTAACAGCATCAAATAACAGCAAATTCAAAGGATGGTGGGCATATAATTATTAGACACTAAGCCAGACAACTCACACTGAATGTCAAACAAATTATTTTTGCATTACAATAGAAATGGATTATATTTGTATGAAAATCCCATTTGTAAAACGAGTAACTAAAGATAGTTAGGAATCAAAATAACTGGGTCAGAATGAAAGAGGATATATATGAAGATAACTGTTTTTCATATGAAATATTTACCAAAGGGCATGGTATGATTAGTAAATTAGTGGGCAAGTATTAAACCAATTAATGTGTTATCAGAAATCAGTGATAGGTAAACTACAGTGTTGTAAAATGAAACTTTTCCCAGGAAAAGTCCACAGTGGTTGGCAATTGGCACATTGACAGTGGTAATTGTATGTCTGAGCTGAAATTTACAATCCTGCTTTGTTCAGCAGATGTTTTAGTTACAAGCTTGGGACACGCAAATGTTCTTGTGCAGTCAGGGAGAAAAATCCTCCACGATGTCACAGAACTTCAGGAGTAAGGCTGGAACTGATCTGCAGACTGGCACAGTCCATCCTATTGCACTGAAGCATGGTTAAAAACACTCAGATCTCTGGCAGATGTCTGTTTTAAAAAGTTTCTATTAAAGGAGAGATTTTACCATTTCCCTAGGGAAGTTATTTCCTCTTGCTTAATTATCCTTTTTTGCAAAAACATTTTCTGTGGCATGTAATGTAAATCATCTTCCCTACAAATCAAACTTATTTTGCCTCATCCTAAGCCCTGTGGAGCCAGGAGTAAACATTTGCATATGGGAAGACCTGTCTGACCCTTCTTTCTTTTTGAAAGGATTCTAAATTCTTAGAATGGGCAAGGAACCCTGACCTAAAAGGGTGCAATCAAATGTCTCAACATCCCATGAACACAATCCATTTTTCAGTAATTAAAGTGTTCATCTCTAGTTTAGTTACTCCCTAGAATATTTAGCTATTGAAATATTCCATTTTCCAATATAGAATTTCTCTGTGTAAGCTGACGGTCTGATTCACTGCCATTCCCTTCCCTACTACTTACAACCTCCTCTCCCTACTCTTCCATCTTTCCACACAGTGAGCTCTCTAAATAAGTCACACAATGAATTAACTTTCATTTGTCTTAGAAATACATCACCTATTCAGATCTTATCTACTAACTGTATCACCACATTTCACTTCAGGTGCTTTTAACAGGGACCACCAGAAGCATTTTATTTTCTCAAACTGAGTTCAGAATCTTGATTATAGCTTAGAAAGACATAAAAAGGAGTATTTCTCACATTATTATTAGTACATTTATCTGGAAGACAGATTTAATCGTACGAAGTGTTAAGAGGCTTAATAAAGGGTCTGTCAAGTATTTTCCCATGCTCTGATAAATGCCATTGCGTGCATGCCAAATGAATACTATAAATATGGATGATTAAAAAGCTAGGAATGTATTTGTTCATCTTTCATCATCAAGAGATGAATTTGCATTTTGATTTTTGCATTTTGGAAAGCAGTTTCTATCAAGTTAGAAAACCTCTAAAGCAAAATTAAAATAAAATAAAAATAATAAAATAAAATAATAAAATAAATAAAATAAATGAAATAAAATTAATAAAATAAATAAAATTTCTTACCTTCAGATAGAGAAACACTTGACAGTTTTTATTATTTGGAGTTTCTAACATAGCATTTGACTGTTGACATTTCAATGATAAAGATCTACAACTGGGACTGACTACTGTGAAAACAATGAGACAGTATCACTAAGTTTCTCCTGCATTTTTATCAGAATATGAGCAAACTTGATTGTAGCTTCTTCTTAATTAAAAAAAAAACACCACCGAAAAGCAACCAACCCCTGATGCCCCTAACCCCAATTAAAAAACCAAAACACCACAACTGAATCTGTAGTAAAAGATTCAACAAAAATTACAAGGTGAATTATTTCAGCAGAAAATCTTAGCAATAAGTAGTAAATTTTCTGATGTGAGATATTAAAGTATTAATTAAAGAGCTGCAGGCTCCACCAGGATTTAAAGAGACACCTCCCTTGTGGAAAGTTAACAATTTTCAGATCATAGAAGACATTCTGAAGCTAAAAGCTTTATGGCCTTTAAAGCACTTTTTAATTTCTTCCTTGCTTGTTTCTTTGTGTGCTTTGTTATTGTTGTAAAATCTTTCTAGATATTAGGATGCTTTGTTTATTCTGCGAAGGAAGAATGAACTTTCATATGATGTGGTCCCTACAACTCATATTGAAGAATATGTTACTTTAGAAGTCAGGCAGGATTGATAAAATAATTAGATTAAAAAGGATTCTAAAAGAAGTTTCTTGAAAGAATTCAAGCTTCCAGCAAATTATATTGATCTAAATCCTATCAGATCAGAATATCTTAAGGAATAGATGATAAAAGGGTGACTAATGGGCCAATAAAACAAGTTAGCATTCCCATGTGATGACTTCAATCGTAGCACAGCTGTATTTCCTTGTCTAAAATGTATTAATTTCAGTAGGCTTTAAAAGATGTAAAGATACCGGTAGCTTATGTAACTAGCCACTTCATGTCTCAGTCAACTGCTTTTCCAACTAGTTGCAAATTCATCTCAAGTGTTTTTAATCATCAATGGACAGGGAGCTTATTAAAGTGATGA
>JBCJKH010013940.1:967-12895 GCA_039877255.1 Loriculus beryllinus | reverse complement strand
TGTGAGGGATGGGAGAGGGGACAG
Organism: Loriculus beryllinus; assembly: GCA_039877255.1. Classification (NCBI taxonomy): domain Eukaryota; kingdom Metazoa; phylum Chordata; class Aves; order Psittaciformes; family Psittacidae; genus Loriculus; species Loriculus beryllinus. Next base: position 12,871 of record JBCJKH010013940.1, on the reverse strand, counting down.
GAATGGGAAGAAGTTTTGGCATGGTGGAAGAACTAGAAGGTTCTCCACTCTTCCTGTCCAGCAGCCTGCTGTGGTCTCTCAGGACAGCAAGCTTCCCAGCAATGTCTCTAAAGAGCACAACTGCTCAGGTTACTTGGGTGTCACAAGCAAATGGGGTTTGGAGAGTATTTGGAGACTCTTGTCAAGAAGATGTAACAGGGTAGTCTTTGGAGTGGCAGCTGCTCCTAAAACCGTAGTGGGAGTATTTGAACAACAGTGAGAGAGAGACTTTCTTCTGTTGTAGCAAAAGGAAGGAGAAGGAAGGAAAGTTAAATTGCGTGCAGGCATGAAAGCCATGTTCATGACTCCTCACACCCTATAAAGACTGATGACAGCAGTCTGGTTAAAAAGGAGCTTGAAGCTTCTTGTGACCCTTGGCACCAGTTTTGGTTGCTCCTCAGGCTTCCAGCTCTGAACTTGCTGGGTATCCTCTATGTTAGAACATGGCCTTCCAGTCCTTGGACCTTGCACAACACATGGATAGCAGGGATTCTCCTCCAGTGCTTCATACCCAGGAAGTCTTATTGCCTTTCATACGCCATCTCCCCTCTTTCTGCTGTGTGCAGCCTGTGTGTCACCAGTCCTTATCTTGCTTTCCTGTCCACCCACAAGGCAGCTGAGGCCAGGGGACTCCTTTTCTTGGTAAGCAAATCCAGGTGGTGCTGGGGAGCGAATTGCAGGTCACTGCAGGCAGGGCAAGGGCTATGAAGCTCCCTGCCTATGTGGTGATTCTCCTCAAGTCTACCGGGTAGCAAAGTCATCTTTAGTTCAATGCTGGATGCTCTTGGCCCAGATCATTACTGCCAGACCAGCTTGCAGGTATCAGCAGTGCTACTAATTGAGGAAGGGGGGAGGTTGGGGCCTCTCTACTCTTCGCATGAATGAAGATCCTAAGTAGCAGTTCACCCATCAGTGAGATAATCTGCAATGGGATGAGTCACAGCTCTTAACAAGGTGTGACCTCACCTTGCCTATGCCTCCCCTTCCTTCCACAGCCCTGGCTGAAGGTGGTACTGTGGAGGTTCTGCTCACAACAACCCCGTTTGACTTGCAGTTTAGCAGTAAGATGGTCTCTGGGTGTCATCCTGGGCAGACCCATGCCAGGCTGGTGTCTGTGGACTCCCCACCTGTAGGATTCAACCCATGGAGTCAGGCAAAGCTGGGTTTATAGTGGTGGTCCTGGAAAGCATATTGCTGGGGAGCTCAGGAGCATGGGGACATCCCTTAACTAGCGAGATTCAACATCCCTCTTTCAGAGGGCTGGGTCTTTGCTTTTAAACAATGAGCACTGCAGGCTCGCTGGCCAAAATTGCACCCGCATTTCCTTTCCTTGCAGGTATCTTATCTCCATCCCCATCACTAATCCCATGCACAGGCAAGCATTGTTAGTACTTTAAGAATTAATCACATGCCGTTTGAAAAAAAATCTTGACATTTGCATTTCAAAACTCTTACCAATTCTAAACATTTATTCTACAAAACTTGGAAAGATTGTAGTTCTGTTTCAAATTATTCCAGCACCGTGGGCATTGCCACAGAATGTAAAATTACAGAACATATGAGACTGAAACCTGACACCCGTTCTTCCCTGTTGTGAAGTGTCGTTGATGAAAAATACACTAGTTTGAAGGGAAAAAAAATAATTACGTAGGAGCATGACCTATTCCCAAAGCAGCTAGCCAAATTTACTCTTGTTTCAGAGGGAGCTGGTATGTAAATAGAGGAGGGGACCCTTCTTCAAATGATTAAATCAATTTAAAATGGTAAGAAAACATGAAACAGCTCCTACAGAATAATCGCCTGATGCTCCTGTGAAAAAGTTCAGTGCTAGCAGAAAAGAAAAAGGGCAGGTTGCTTCCTGCTAGTGTATCTCTTCTGTAACAGTGATTTGTAATCAGAATGACACAAATTAATAAAATTGGTATTTCTTGCTGTTCTATAATCTTTCTTCCTTAAAGCATTTTCCAACCGGCATTTTTAAGTCTTGCAATCAAAGAGACAATGACTTTTGAATGTAATGAATAATCTACTCAGAAATTTCAGTCCTTTAAAATGATCTGGAAAAGATGGTGAGATATAGAATCATAGAATCATAGAATCATCGAAACATAGAATCATAGAATCATAGAATAGTTAGGGTTGGAAAGGACCTAGGCAGAAAGAAGTATTTGTATGGGGATGACGTGAGTAAACCAGGAACTGGAATATAAATACGATTGTATTAAAGATGAAGATAAAGAACATAATGCATGTTGTCATTCAGAAAAAATCTCGTGTGTGTATTTGCACATACACATGTGTATATTTCAGTGTGCACACACAGATGTAGCTATACAACATTTTCATCTGAAGACCCCACAATGCTTCGGAAAGTTGAGTATTGCATTTTGCTGCTCCTATTTTACAGATGGGGATGTTAAAGTGCAGAGAGGCTACATGTGCAAAGCACATTGCTTTCTTGAATGTAATAACCAGTAAATGAGCTCCCAGCTAGCAGAAGAACTGCCTCTGCCATCTTCAGCAAACCACCTGTTGCTTTTGAATGGAGAATTAGACAGTTGTGTCCAGGCATTTCATCTTCCCATTCCAGCTGCTGGTTTTCACTGTACCTGAAGAAAGCATGGAAAGACACAAGGAACTTTTGACATGTTTCAAACAGAGCAGCCTATTCTTTAAAAAAAAAACAAGGCCAAAACCTCACGTAATACACGCCATTTGTTTCCTAGATCTGGACCCAAGTCCTCTCCTCACCCGTGCACCATTTAATTCACATTCTAAAACTCTTCTTTATCCACAAGTAAGTAGGAGTGCTTGAGTAAGGAATGAGCAAGAGCTGTAGGCTTTACCCTTTAAATTATAGCGATGGAATAGCTTACGCTCGCAATATGCTGTATTACTCGAAACAGGGAAATAATTTTTCTTTGTGAAAATTAAATTTAAAACATATGACTACAATCATCCACATCTTTCACAAAACACTTGCGTGTTCCTGAGGGTCCTGATTTCACAAAGGTTGGACAATTTTTGTTTGATTCCCTGGACTGTTCATTTATTCTTCTCTCTCTGATCTGTTTTGCCTCTTTCTCTGTTTTATCAAATTACCCAGACAGATAAAAATGAACTGTCCCATATAGATGGTCTATTCTGGGGCATGTGTGTGGCAAGAAACTCTCCAAAATCCCAAGACTGCAGAGCTGGCACCTCCGCCACAAACTTTTATATATTGAAATCTGTACAATTTCATATGACTGATCTGCCCAGTGGTCTGCTGAGGAGTCTGATTTTATGACAAGAGTTTGCATAGTCTCTGCCAGCAATGGCTGGGGCACAATAGGACACCTTTGCACTACCCATATGGGCTGCCTTTGCTTTAGAGTGTAAAACCCTAGCAGAAGCTCCCATCTCCCTCTTCCTTCTTCCTCTTTCACACCAGAAATGGTCTTGGATGAATTTAATTTTCACTGTTTCTTCATCACATTGTAAAGCCCATGCTGCTGCAGATTTCTGTGCTGGACGAGCTATTGCTCACAGCCAGTGCCAGCAGCAGCCCAGCTCCTGGATCTGAGTAGTCATTGCTTTGGGCTCCAGGCCTGTGTGGAGCTTCACTTCCCTCCTGGTTGGGGTGGCTGGGGCAGGGCAGGGGCACACGCTAAGGTCTGTGGTGGACCTCAAGGTCCACTAAGGACCAAACTAAGGTATCAGCTCCCCTAAGCCCAATGCCTTCAGCCCTCCAACTTGTTCCTTCCTCTGTTATTTGCTTCTATAGGCTTCACCTGGGCTGCTCGCCCCTGTAGCTTCTTGTTAACCTGAGTCCTTCACCACTTATGCCCACTTGCTTTCCAGGCTTTTTCCCCAGTCAACTCTGCTTCCTTTTGGCTCCCAGCACACCTCTCCTGAGTGACCTCCACATCTGAGATGAATCTGGCTGAAGCCTTGAAAAGATGTAGTAGCTAAAGGGGCCAGAAGGACCTGCCCTATGGGCATATGGGAAGAAAGATCTTCTGAAGGCTGGGCTGTAGTGTGATGAGGAAGAGCAGAAAAGAGGCATGAGTCTGGTGACAATCAGAAGCACCTTGGTATTAGAAGTTGGTAGTAAAACTGTGGTAAGAATAAGGTTTTAAGATGAGCAAACTAAAAAGTGTTGCTCAGTCTCATTTAAAATGGTGGATCTGCTGCAAACTGCTGGATTAACTCCAAACACTTCTGCAAGGCACTTCTGGTTTCATCCCTTTTATAATAGTTACACTGGGATTTTGCTAAATACTATGTTCCTCAGTGGTGCATGATTCAGAGTCAGATTTATAAAGACATTTAGGTGCTCCTTCCCACTGATTAAAGAAGTAAAAGCCTAAACTGGTTTAAAAATCTGCCCTTGGGAGCTGCCATGTGTGTCTGGGCACCCGAAGCACTTGAAGATTTACTGCATCTAAAGACCCAGTGAAGATCAGAGAAATTCTTTGCTGAACACAAATGGCAACGAGACATACTTTGAACTGTCAGAAGTACTGCCTTTAATTTTCTTTTCTAAAGATCAGTGTCAATGAAGAATATACTGAGCCTGGGTTTGGGGACCAGTTCTGCAAATTGGGTCTGATGCCGCTGCCATGAGACCGACTGTTGTCTGCAGCAGAAGCCAGACCAGATCTAAACGACATACTCAGTGGCACATTGCAGTGATATTTCTCCTGTTGAATTGGACCTTATTTAATGTATATCTTCCCTGGCTCCCATGGGCTCAGGAGAGAAGTAAAGCACCATGCCCACTGAGCAGCAGACAGTTGGATCCCAGCTAACCTGCAAGGACTGTGTGCAAGTCAGTGGGCACACCAGCACTTCTTCATCAGCCTTTGACTTTTAACGGTGAGCTTGGGCTTTTCATGCTTAGCTGGTAATTTTGGGCTCTCAGAGATACACCCATTTGTTTCTAATGGGAATCTGGAAACAGAAGGTGCTTCAAGATACATGGGTGGTTGTTTCTGTTTGATCTGATTAAACTGATTAGAAGATGCCACAGAATCAACAAGCAAAAAATGACCTTTTCAAACACATTTCCATTTGTTTGAGTCCATTAGGCTTACAAGAATAAATAAACCCTCTCTTAATGCTTCATAATATCAATAATACCCCAGAAATTATTCAGCACTTAATGACCAATTTGAGAGCATAAAATGCTGTTACCAATCAATTTACTAGGTATTATTGTGCTTCTGTTTATAATTGTCTAATTAAATAGGTCAGACTTGCTTGTAGCGTGTTACCTTCGGTAGCCAACTGCATCCCTCTGACTCAAGGCAGTAAAAGCCTCTCCTAAAAACAACAGCAACACCGGTGTTCCCATACGGCTCTCCAGGTTTTTGCTTTGCCCTCACCATGTGGTCCCCATCCGTGTCCCTCCCTGCACCAGCCCTCCAAAAGCAGGTAATGAGGAGAGCAGTGCTGCGGCGGAGCGGGGAGCACCACATGCTTTGGCAAAGGCTTCCCATAAAGTTCTGTCCTCTAGCTGCGGATACAAACTCAAGCTGGTTATGCGCACAACTCCAGCGTGCCGAGCCCACTACCCCTCGGCACAGCCAAATGTTTCGGCAGCTGCCCTTTTGTCCTGTTTCTTAAATAAACAAAGAGCAGATACAAATTAATGACCTAAATTTATGGCAAAACACACTGCCTTCCCAGAGTAAATAGCCTTAAAAGAACAGATGTTAAAATAGCATTTTGTACTCAACGACAGAAAACGGCTACTGTGCAAATGTAAAAGCTCTGGATGTATAGAAAAGAGTATCTAAAGCATCTAATTGTGCCACGCTGCCTCCCGCTACACCACAAACCCCGTAACCTTCTGATGGTGCCTTGTACAGAATAATTATCCTCCCCAGGGCATTCCCCAGCCCTTCTTGCCTCCTCTTACAATCCCAGTAAACTTTCTCCTTTCATTCCTTTATATTCCTTTTGGAGAGGAAAAGAGCAAAATGATCATTTTGCCAGCACGTTAAATAGCGACTGGCAATCCGGCGCTGTAATCCTTGATGTAATTTAGCCTGCAAGAATTGTGCTCCCGCAACGCACCATCTCAACAAACCATTCCTTTGAATTACCTCTTTGTCTTACCCCGAAGGGCGCATTCATTATGCAGGAGAGATTATTTCTCACTGATTTTTTTTTTGCTGAGACTTATCTCGCCAACGCCTTATATTTAAGCAATTGTTAATTATACTCGTGTGCAAAAAAAAAGAGAAGTAATTAAGAGGGACAAGAGGGACAGAGGCTTTGGGGAGTTTGGGGGTGTTTATGTATTTATTTATTGATTTTATTTTGCACAAAAGCAGAGGGAGACACAATTTTTCACAGGACATGAATGTGCCTTTTGGTCGGCGAGCCGTCCCCACCACTCAGCACCATCAAAGACAGGAGCGAGCGGCACCGGGTCACAGCAAGAGGAATTGAAAGGCATCTCTGCTTCCCTGCCCAGCGAGTGCATTCTGTTTATACTACACCACATTGTATTTCCAGTCTTACTCAACGTTTTAATATACATTTTCTTGTCAGGCGTCTTGGCAATCGGGTACACGACTTGCAAGATGGACTGAGAATTCCACAGGTGGACTGATTAGTGGGTGGCATTTCTGAGCTCCAGCAAGCTGTTAGCATTATGTCTGTTTGCTTTAGGTACAGATGTGAAATGATTTGACAGTCAATCTCAAAGTGTGTGCGAGTACTTGGGCTTTTTTTCTGCCTTTTTTTTTCCCTTCTTGGTATGTCAAACTCTTCTTATAATACAATCCTTATCCGTCTGGTTGTCCATTGAAAAAGCATCCCCCCCGTTCCCCCTCCTGTAGCCAATCTGGATGCGTCATGCATTATTCAGGAGATATAATTTGTAAGTGTCAGAAGTGGCTTTGGTTTTTTTCCTGTTCGCTCATTTGAGGACCACAGCTGTCATGACCAAGAGTCCTCGCTGGGCACAGGGGTTACCCGCCGCAAGGCCGAGTTGGTTCCTTCGGGCAACTTGTCCGAACACAAGTTTCCTTAACAAAGCCATAGTCGTAAGCAAATGGTGTTTGACAAGTGGAATTTTCTGTTGACTTGCTCATTTCATTTCCTTCTTTTGGCAGAAACACTTGGAACTTGATTTTCTTGCAGTTACTATGAGCCCAGAATAATAACTCCTAAATCAACACTGAGGAGGTGGAAAGGTACAACAACACAAACACTCAGTAACAGTCAGGACAGCGACATGGAAATATGAGTTGACATGCAGAATAACCACAAGTGGTGCATAATTTATTGATTGCACCTTGTCATGGGAATGATGAGCTCTCAGCTAGAGGAATTATATTTTATATATTTCACAACTTTGGGGAAAAAATATAAATATTATATATACAAACTGCATATACAGTAACTAATGGATAGAGCAAGATTCCTATTTCCAGTTAGTGAAAAAGTTATGTGCATCACAAGACAACATTGTCTGGAGCCGGGTAAGCCCGGGAGAAGGGAGGCAGGAGGGTGGCGAGGGGGGATGCAGTTCTGCAGTGCTGCTTAGGTGTTTGGGTGGACATGGCTAGGTTAAAGCCATTCCAGTGCTAAAATTTCCCAAATGTTGGAAGGCAGACGGATTGTATCATAAACATGGAGCTTTAAACGTGCCCTAAATTATGATGTACTATTTCAGTTGTGAAATATTATATATGTGAACCTGCTGAAAACTGCAGCATGAAGCAGTGTGTGAAGAACAGCAAACTACCCTGGAAAAGTAGGGTAAAAGGTCTGAGAAGTGTCTACTTCTTATCACCTTTAAAGCTTTCAATCAGGCAGACTCTCGAGCCTCTCCATGGCTAGGCACAACCCAACAGCTTCTTTCTCTTCTCCTCATCCTATTTGCTTTCAGCACCAGGAGAGCTGTTTGCTCCCTGGCTGGGGCTTCCCCCCTTTCCAAGCTGTTGCTGTTTCCTCCCTGTTTGAATCACTGGGTAAGCAGGGGATCCACTGAAGTGGACTGTTTCCTCACTCCAGCCATCACACAGAAGGGGAGCCATGGTCACAGCATCATTTGCTGAGCCCTGGTGGCTGAATATCGGGGTGGGCAGCTGGCAGGAGAAGCTCAAGCAGTACCACCACTGGCTTCTCCACCAGCAGTCCTGACTTGACTGGATGGTTGAAACCCACAAAATAAATGCACAAGGAATCCAAGAGTTTGTCCTGCCCAGGTGTCATCCTATAGGAGCAGGCTAACAGGTTAGCCAAGTGAAAAATCAGTTTCTGCTACTTTAAATAAATTGATCTTTCCTCTTTCTGCATTGGAAAAACATGTAAGCTTTCTGAGTTCTGCCGATTACTTACTACAGCACTTGATTTACAACCCTGGAGTCAAAGCTTTCTCCGAGTACAAAAGCTGTTTCTCCCAGTGCCTCTTTTTCAGTGCTATGAAGAAACATGTCAGAGGAGACACAGCAATGCACTCCAAATGAGAAACAGGGGCTCAGCTCAGTGCTTGCTGGTATCAGCAACAGATTTGTCTATATCACCTTCTGCAGCTAGGAAAGTTACTGCCGTGCATTTGCCATTTAAGTTGTGAGCTGGTCTCATGCAGCTTAAGGAACAGCTTAAGCTGGAATAAAAGAAGCTTCCTCAGAATAAACCAGTAACAAAGCCTTGGGTACCATGAAATCACAGTGGAAAAGTGCCCCTCAATATAGCTAAGAAGAAAGAGCCTCCAGCAGAAAGCTGGAGGTCCTCCTCTAGAGAATGGCAGCTGCTGCCTGAGCTGAAATGCAGTTTAGTTTAAATGTGCTCAGGGCCCACCCTGGTTACAGCACACACTTTGCTTTATTTTCTCCCTCCAGACCCAGAAATATGTTTACCACCCCGCTCCAGGCGATATATATCTCACTATTTCCCATGATTTACAATTAAGTCTTATCTCACAAGTAGAAATCATTTCTGAGCTTTTTATAATGTGAATATGATGGAAACCTCTGACTAAATATCTCATTTATTATTTTGCATTAGTCTTCTGACCTTTTATGAGGTTTCTCTATGTTAAAAATAGAGAATGCTCCTGTTAAACACGCATTTCGGGTGACCTTCTCAGAAAAAGAAATTAGCAGGCTGAGTACACCCAGATGTGAATCACCAGGAGTGTGCGGAGGGCTGTGAGAAGAGGCGAAGGCCGCCGTGCGGATGCTGCTGAGGGCTGTGTCAAGGGAAGCAGGGCGGGAAGATGCTGCTTGTCTTCTTCCCCAGCCTCTGCGCAGGCACCCACCACACAGCTGGCAGCAGCTCACTCGCCTCAGTGGGGGCCTCTCTGACAGAGATGAATTCCTCATGAGAACCACCTCTGCCTTCCTTAAAGCAGCATCACTGACCGTGGCAGCCAGGGACCTGGTAGCTCTTGGTTGGAGCTAGCAGGTAGCAGTTCCCTGGGATGTAGTGGCTGCTCATGAAGGAGGAGAGCTGCGGGCGGCAGCGCTCTGCTGAACGCCCAGGCTTTGCCCCGCTCAGCCCGCCGCGTCCCTGTCGCGTGGCTGGAGCCCAGCTCTCTCCACTCAGCGCCGTCGTCTCTTGCCGAGCTGCTTATTCACACATCCCAGCTCGCTCTGTCTAGCTGCCTGGGTACCGATGCCAGGGAAGCTGAAACACCGCAGGCTCTGCAAGCCCACCCAGACCATAGGCTCCAAAGTGCATACTGCTGCCTCTTCCTCCAAAATTAATATCTCAGCTAGCTAAATTAAAGCAAGCAGGGTTTCACCCAGGCATGTTGTGATCACACCTCCGACTTGCAATATAGACTTACCATGTAAACTGCTAAGCAAGGTACAGTGCTCTCCCAGCAGGAGAAGACAATGTCTGCCTGCAAGGAAAAGAATGTGGGGATCGAGAGCCCTTCTTCAAATGGCTCCCAGGCCCCCGTCCATGCCAGCACAGAGACCCAGCGTACGGGGAGAAGGCTGCATCAAGAAAGATGTTGCTCACCCAGAAAGCACTTAAGTCTGAAGGCACAAAACTCATAAAGGAGCAGCTGAGCAAGATGAGGCAGAGGGGAAGCCACAAAGCAGGCCAGCACTGAGGCTGAGCCCCAACTCACGAGCCCACCACTGCAGAGGATGTTGTGCCTGCATGTCCCAGCAAAACAGCGTGTTGAGGGATTTTAGCACATCTGTGCAGATGCAGCACCTGCAGGTGGGTCATTCCTGCTGCCCATCCGCTCGCGGCACCACTTGAACACAGCTTTGTCTGCACCCGGCGCGCTGGGGAGGCTGCTGGGTTTTTATTCTTTGCTTCTAAATCAGTAGACTTGTTACCATTTTTTAAAAGTGTGAATAGCTGCAACAGAAGCCATCAATTAGCACAAGCAAACAGGGCCAAAGTCCTTCCTTCCTCCTCCCCCACAGCATATTGTGAGGAGAGCTGTGCTCTTCTACTTCGAAGGCTGCTGGAGAGGCTCTGAAGTTGAGCGGTCCCGCTGCCGCCTTTGCATCTGCTCTAGGACGGACAGTACGTTCGACGCGAGGGAAGCAGGATGGGCTTTCAGCGCTGGCACTGGGACAACGGGAGCGAGACCAGCTCAACAGCAGCAGCGAAGGAAGGCAATTTTCCCCCCTTTCTGTTCCAGAGAGCCTTCCAGGGCTGAGGTTGGTTGCCAGAGGTTGCCTGGGTTTTTCAAGCGCTCTTCCCCCTTCCCAGTATTCAAGGAGCTGCAGAGGGAAGCCCCTCCAGCAGCTTTGCTTAATTACCCTGATCTGTGGAGAGGCTAGAAAAGCCTCTCTGATGAATAGTTTGCAAACCGGACTGTGTGTGCCAGAAGATTTCTGTTGATTAGACGATGCAGAGTATTAATTAGAATATAGATTATATGCAGGGGCTTTACCATAAGTTTGCTGCCATTTGGTCCGGGCACGTACGTTTCTTGCCACATTGCTTTTTCTCCCAGAAAACCAGTCTCATGGAGCCAGCCTGGCTCCTAACACAGTTCCCATCCAGCAAGGAGGAGGCCAAATGCATTCCCACTTGTGAGTGAGAGAGCTGGTCCTTACCAGCCTTGCAAAGGATGCTAAGAATTAGAGTAGCATTGTCCAAAACCCGCCAAAACTCACAGGTTGTGGGTGAGACCCACGTAAGCTCCTCAGCAGGTGCCACCATGATGCAGTCAGACCAGCCAAACCAGGCATGGGAAATGCCTTCGGGTGGCCACCACTTTAAGTGCCAGCATACACTTGGCAGTCCCTAGTCTCTTTTCAAGCCACACCAAATGCAGCCTCCAGGGCAGGAGGGTTGTTCTAGCCACTGGTTGCTCCATGTTTGCTGGGACCTTGGGAGTTGCGTGTCTGGTCCCCTTGGGCCAAGCATTGAGTGGTTCTTTCCCAAGTGCAGAAGGACATCTGGGATGCAGTTATTACTGAAAAAGCATGATGATTTTTCAGACCACCGGGCAGATCAATAGCCTACCTCACCTTCTGCTCTTGCTGACAGCCACCGGTCCTGGAGAGAAAGGTACAAGAATCCCAGATTGGGCAGTTTGGGAAACATGTGGCCCACGGGGGATATTTCTTTCCAGCCTTTGGTTGGCTTCCTTCCTAAAGCATGATTTATAGCTTAATGTCCGTAAAAACATACTTTTTATTTTTTCTCCCTGTAACCTTTTCATGCTCTTCCAAGGATGGGTACCTCGTGGCACAGAATTCCAGTGGTATGTTATCCACACTTGGAAAAAGACTTCTAGTGCCGATTTGAATGCCGACCCTGCTGCGACGGGTCATTCATTTCGACCAACGGAAGCAGAAGCGGCAGACACGCGTGAAGATACGGCTTTGAAAGGTGAGGTTGCCAATGTGCAAGAAGGTGACGGTGAGGTATTGGATCACAGCC
>JBCJKH010013938.1:29396-53364 GCA_039877255.1 Loriculus beryllinus | reverse complement strand
GGATTGTATTGTGAAATGAGTCAGTAGCCTTAATCCAGGTTTTGTGATTTGAAACTGTGAAAATGATTAGAGTTAAAAAAAAAAAAGAGAAAAATCAAGTGAGTTTTTAGTCAATGTCCTTTGTCCCACAGTATGTGACAGGAGTGGAGGAGGAGAAGTGGAGTGGAGAAGTAAAGGAGAAGGATTTTCAGAATACTTCGGTTACTGCTTTTTAAATCTTTTGAGCAGCACCTCAGTGTCAAGACATAGAAAGTGCTGAGTATGATCTGCAGCAGAAAATTAAGGCTCCTTGGCAGCAGAGGCTTTGTCACGTTAGGAAGTGGGCAGCAAGTGAAGCTGAAAATTAAAGGACTTTAAAGAGTAATATAAATATAATATAAATAAAGAACAAAGCCAACAAAGCAAACCAAATGCACAAAAAACCCCACCCAAACAACCAGAAATAAAACCCCATAACAGAAGTATTCAATTTTGAAGTTGCAATTCAGAATGGCAGCTAACTTTGTTTAGCTGGGTTGTTGATCAGGTCTTGCAAAGAAGAGTCCAATAGTTAAAAGAAAATCAATGTAGTCTTCATACAGATTGCGTGCTGCCTTTGTAAATCTGTAAAATATTCTTAAGAACAAAGATGACGAGACTAAGAAGTGGCTTAGATGGGCAAAATGCCATGCCCTGGAAGACAATCACTTGCATGATTCCACTAAAACAAGACAGTTTGTGTATGAAGCTGATAAGTCATTTAAGTGATTAAAAATTTTCCTATTGGTGGCCTTCAATTGCAAGTAATCAATTTAGCTACCATAACGTAGTGTCTAATATGATGTGAAGTTGATATGATATGATTGCTGCATTAAACATAATGCAGCTAAATTGTACCGGGGAGTATATTAAAGAAAATTAGCTTTTGCATGATACATTTTGAAGCACTTACAGTTAGATGGAGAAAGGTGAACTTACTGAGCATCTTCATAAATGAATACATATCTGAGAGAAGAAATTAATGTAATTCAGAGCATGATGTCTTTTGGGTAGCTTATTGTAATGAAATTGAAATTTCATTGAAAATGTACCAAATGCTGGAATAATTTAATGTAGCAATTAGGTCATGGAATCCAAAGGTCTTTTGGGCTTAGCCAATACACAAAGTGAATAATTTGGGTAAGGATATTACTGAGTTCCTGCTTGAAGATATGTATCCTGTTATTTTGCAGACAGCTGAGTCTTGGGTAAGGTGTCTGCTGAGGGGCAGGGGAAGCGAAGACTATACCAGTATTCTTTAGGTAGGTGTGTGTACTTGGAGTTTTGTCCTAGGTTAACAGTTCTTTATGAAGATCAAATAGAGGTAAGTCAATAAAAAGAAAAGGTGTGTAGAGTCTTAAGAAAAGTCGATCACTATGGAGTTGAAAGGCAACCAGTTGTGCTTTGAAGAGTCATGGATGGCCTCCCTCAGCTACGGAGACTTCTGGTGAGAAACAGATGGACTGATGTATTTTGTACTTACACAGCACAAAGCTGAACTGCAGTGTGCAGTGTAAGCACATGCTGTGTTTAATACAGTAAGATAAAACATCAGGGTCTAACATGAGCAAGGAAATGTAAATAGGAGAGTGGGGGGCAGTGCACTTTATGTATCTTTTTGAACAAAAAAAATTAATTGGAGACTGTTGCCAGTGGGCCTTTTAATCTACGTTAAGGCTAGATCCCTACAGACACTTAGTGAGCTGTAATTGCTTACGTAGAGCCTGCTGCCTGCCAACCAAGTACATACCATTTATGGCTGAGGGTCTGATTTGAAGAGCTTGATTACTGTTTTGTAAATTATATACACCAATTGAATTAGACAGCACAATCCAAGTGAGTGGATGGTAGAGTACCAACATCTCTTATTTAACTGCTGTGTATGTGTGTTTTGCCTTCTTTTTCTGCTCTCCTCTCTGAAGTATCTCTTTACAGTGCTTGGCTTATGGGACACTAGTTGTTACTTGCAAGCCTATGTACCAAGTTTTCTCAGATGAACTCTCTCAAGGAAGCTTGACATTTTTTTTCTCTTTGGTTTACATTACGAGTTTGCACTCTGAATTATTTTAATGGTGGATGTTTAATCCTCCTTTTTAAAAATTGTGATGGGACTTGCCAGCTCTTTGATGTATCTTGCTATTGTGAGTGTATTAATAGCAATAAGCATCAAATACATAATGTTCTTTTTTGGGCTGCATCCATGTCTATTACTATGGAGGTATTAAAATAAATCTAAACTTAAATTTGGCAACCTTGCATTAATCTCAGGCCTTTGTAATGAGAGTCAGAATCCCAAATATCAAATTTCAACTAGTATCAACTATTTCATATACTATCAACTTGAGGAAAAAATTGGAGTGCCACCCTTTCTTCCCAGCACCCAAAAGTCTCTGACAAATGGTGCTGAACCATGAAAGCATTACAGCCTCCAGTGTAACAGTGTGTACAGCTGTAGCACAGAACACAAAAGGATAGGCATAAAGTAATCTTTCTGGGTAGGACTGCCATGCTGCCAAGCAAAAATGATCACTGATATAACATCTTCTGAAGGACAAGTAGTGTTGCAGAATACAGAATTAGCCTTGGGAGACTGAAGTAATGACAGATCACTATTATCTGCAGCCCTGGACTTCAAATACTACTTTCTCTGGGTTAGTTCCGTGCCTGCTGTCTGTGCTATCTGTAGTTGGCATTGTCTAATCTCTTTTGAGGGGCTGAGAAGTAACAGATTTGAATTTTGAAACAAAAACAGAACAAATCCAATCCAGCTATCTCATGAGATTCCTGCCACTGTAAAGGGTGGTTGTACCATTAAAATACCAAGTTAGCATCGCTTCACTTACAGCTATGTGACTGACAGTATGATATCTTTTCTCATTAATATGTTTGTATCTTTTCAACTGGATTTCATTTAAGCTGAAGTTTAAATCTGTTTAATTCTTATTTTGCTATACAGACCTCAAGTTTGGTTTTTAGTTGTTTTTTTTTTGTTTGTTTGTTTGTTTGCTTGTTTGTTGGGGGTTTTTTGGGGGGAGGGAGGGGGTTGGTGGGTTTTTTTTTAATTGGTTGTTTTTTGTTGGTTTCTTTTCTGTTGTTGTTGTGGTGCTCGTGTGGTTTTCTTTTTTTTTTATTGGTTGTTCTTTTGTTGCCTTTTTTTTTTTTCCTTTTTTTTATTATGGCAGTACCTTGTAGAAATACCAATATTGAACCAGTACAGAGATGATAACAAACGTGCAAAGCCAGCCCATGATCCAAAACACTTTATAGTCTGATTTACTGATACTAGCCCTATATGAAAAAGGAAGACCCGGAAGAAACATACCCTTATTCTTGCTCTATGTGATGCTTTGTAATGGAATAGCAGCTTCAGGAAAACGATCGTACTGATCCAGTTGCAGATTGTGCTATGGAGGTGCTCGTTTTAGCCCTTAGAGGGAGCCACAGACTTGACTATGGAAATAGAGGGAAGCTGGGCAGGTTTTCATCTGTGATAGAGGAGGTGGGGAGGGGATGATTCTTAATTGTTTCTGGATTTTTTTTCCCTAGTTTTTAATTGACAGCAATATGAAAATTAGACAAAAGGCTGGTTTGTTGTGGTGAATTCCCTAATGTGTTTGTTTTTCTAGTGTCAGATCTGTAGGATTTAGAAGGCCTCTAGTAAATGTTAAGTTTACCTTTCCCTTTTCACATGGTCAGCTGCCTTCCACACCATTCGGTTTCAGATTCTACTGTTGTCCTTTTGATGTTGACGCAGCAGGATTTAAAACATTCAGCTATTGTACACTGCTTACTAAACAGTGAAATACGTAAAAAAAGTCACCACAAAATGATTGATTAAGGCTATACAGTTCATGGTCTGGAAAACTCAGGGAACTGAGGTGGTTTAGCCTGGAGAAAAGGAGGCTTGGGGAGGCCTTATTGCTCTGTAACTGCCTGAAAAGAGGTTGTAGCAAGGTGGGTGTTGGTCTCTTCTCCAAAGTAACAAGCTATAGGATGAGAGGAAATGGCCTCAAATTGTGCCAGGGGAGGCATTTACCCCTCTTCCTTTCCCTGTAATCTGCAGTTTATAGCAGAATATTTTTATGTAAGTGCCATAGCTAAAGTAGATTATATGGCTGTGTTGTAAAATCCAAATGAAAATGCTGTTCTGATGGCTCAGCATTCACCAGCATTGCAACTGAGCTATTCAGCTCAAGGAATAGAGGATGTACATGATTGGTAAAAAGTGGATTAGGAGGTTTGCAAGCTTTGGCCTATTAAGCACATCTCCTTTTCTTAAAAATGAAATTAAAATGTTTATTTTCCTCACCCTCCCTCCCCAGCAGAGGAATCCTGGTGAGGGTTCTAAGAACTGATTAGCCAGGAATATGCTATAACGCAGAATGGGATAGTGTCTAGTTCCAGAAGATAATGTTAAAGATTAAAGGAAACTCCAAACTTATATTTTCAAACAGTTCTGAACTCCTTGAAGAGACTGCTACTAATTAGAGCATCAGGTTGTGTGGCAGTTATCATGAAGGTATGACTGCCAAGAAAGAACTGCATTAATAGTAATCCTTTATTTTGTGTATAGGCTGTTGAGGTATAATATCTTTATGTAATGATTTTAGCTTTTTTTTGGTTGTTGAATGAGGGGTAGCCAAGATGGAAGAGTAACGAAGAGGTCATCATCCTTCTAAACTATTCACACTGCTTTCCAGTAAAGCTGGAAAAATGCTGAATGGCCACAATTGGGAAGCAGGCCTCCTTACTTCGAATTTCCCTGCTCTTCTGAGTAATCAATTCATCCATACCTTGGGTTTGCCTTTTGAGTTTTGGGCCTCATAGATTTTTTAATTTTTCTGAGAAATCAGGAGAGTTCATGATAATTGAGACTATTAATTTGGAATATTTAGGGAAAGGTGAACTATAATTAGGATCATTGTCTGCTAGGTTAAAAATCCTGTCTTGGATTTGCATAGGATACTGCTGGAAACATTTCATAACCAGACAGCAGGTTCACTGAGATAGCCAAGAGAGAAGCAGCCCTTTTATCTTTTTAGCAGGACTGTGTCTTCAATTAAGAGAAAATTTGTTTTCGAGTAAACAGACACTTCCTCCCCCTCTGATGGGGTAGGTTTAGAAGTGGGAATTCTGTCCTTGGTTATACAAGGATCTGTTATTTTTTGCTTTTAGCTATGGTGTTTTCTTTGATTTTTTGATTGTCAGACATCTCTTGTATCAGGAGCTATTAATTTTTACCTGAGGTCATTCTAGAGATTGTCATTCATAGAGGTATTGAATGTCTACCTTTCTCTTAGTGAAAAGGGTGAGCAGGAAGCAAAGCTGCAGAAATGCCTGCCTCTCGCTGGTCGTCCTGACATCCATGTGTTACAGGAGTGGGCTGTGAAAACAGCCTACATTCAAAGATCACCAAAGGCCAGATGTGAGGATATCTCTAACCTTTAAAATGATGCCTCCCACAGAAAGACAAGTAGTGCAAAAAAGAGAATGTTTTTACACAAATACTCTTTCATTCTGCGTAAAGGGTCACAGCTAGTTAAAAAGGCTCTTACATTTGGACCATCAGCTGAGGAAACTGGCTTCTCGAGAAGCTTTATCAGAGTGGGTAGGAAAGCACATGGAGATGCTTGGAAATAAACTGGAATGGAGAAAGAATGAATGTGGGATTTTTTTCTGCAGTCTGTCTTCCCCATGATGGTTATTACAATGGGGCAGATGACTACATTTTGTGTAGACAGGTTTTTTATTCCTAGCGGTGCATATTTGCCGTCATTCTATCTGTATCACAGACATCATTTAATTGTTTTCTAACAGTTCTTCAAGTGTATTTCTTCAGAGAGGAGAAATGTGATTCTGAAAGGATTTGTGCAGAAGAGATCCAAGGTACTGGAGTGGTGGTAATTGTCTGAACTACTATTGCTCTTTGGCACTTCTAGTCTGGTAAAGGTATATGGAAGGTAGGCCTGCCATCAGATTCTTTCATATCCTTGCAAGGTGCTCAGCGTATGGATGGATTGGGTGTTGTGAGCTCCTAATGAGGCCAATAGGCTAGGCCTGGTTTGAGCCACATATCTTGTTCACCCAAAATATTCAAAGTTTGCATTTCTGGAACGCCATCCTCCGTTAGTCTTTTCTGGTAAGTGGAACATTGGATGGTTTCTCAAGTGTGCCTAGTATTTACTTACATCTCTATACCTTTGGGAATCTGCAACTGAGTTATGCCTCTCCTTCCATTCACTCCATTCCTGAACTGTTGTCAAATCAAATGTTAATTAGTAAGGAAAAGGAAGGGACAGATTAAAACACTTTAATTCTTCCCATTGGTCCTCTTGGATTTTTCTATCTCATAAAGAATCGTGGAATGGTTAGGATTAGAAAGGACCTTGAGAAAAAAGGCATAAGTCTTAAACAAAACTTAACCATGTGTGAAAGCAAAGAGAGAATTGATGGGAAAACTGCCACCCATGTGAGATTTTGAGGACCAGATGTTCTGAGGCAGAGTATCTTGGTCAAGAAACTAACATCAGAAGTAGAAAGATGTGTCTTTCTACTAACGTAGGATATTGGCTTATATCAGTTGGAGTATTTCTTTATCTTCCTTACTTCCCCTTTGCGTGTTCACAGTTTTCTGTTTTAAGGTTGTTGCAATCCGAAGAAGAAAAGCTATGACAGAGGAAATTGATCAGATTCATTGCTGTGATTAGATGACAACACTGCGATTAAATGAGCACACCTGCCTTTAAAAACCAACCAAACAAAAAAAATCCCACACAGATTAATTCCACTTGATCATTTGGTTACCATTCTCAAATATTTTTGGTGAAAAATCTTCAGGCAGTGGGTGGTTTGTGAAGTATCCACTTCATCTGTTTGCTCTTGCTATTTTTGTTGCATGATCACTCATTGAACATTACCAGTAGCTACCTGAAAATTTGTTTGTATGCTGTCTTGTATCTCCATCCTGATCTACTTCTGCAGCTAAATGCAGTTCAGAAATGATTCTTCTTATTACACTTAAATGCACGTAATCCTTGATGAAGTGTTTGTTCTTTGTACTGTGGTCGTTTCTGATCAGGATTTGATTTCTGTTCTGTAGAGTCAAATAAAATAAAATAAAAAGATGAAAAATGGGTAGAACAGCAAAACTGCTTGCCCTGAAGCCTTTGCAAAGGCGAGTCTTTTTCAATTAGTGCCAAAATGTGGAGCCACAGCTCTAATATAATTGAATAAAAGCAGAGAAAGAAAGGCCAACCCCCTCAGGCTCTCCCCTTTTATATCTGTCCAAGTGAAATAGAAGAAAGCAGCAGTAACAAAGTCTTTCTTACCCGAGGATTTTTCTTGCCAAACTATATTTCTTAAAAAATAAAAAAAAAAAAAAAAAATAAATAAAAATCATTTATTTTAGGAGACAAAATCTGTCCATGAGAGAGATCCTGAATTGCAGAATAGCATGGATGTGAGCTGAACTCTGTAAAGCCCAAACACAATGGGTTATAAAATTCCATTTCAGCTGAAGGCATCACTCAAGTATAACCTTTGGATTCATACTTCTAGGTGATACAGTGTCTTCTTTTGAACTTTAGATCTGATATAGTTTCTGCCTTTATTAAGATGATAGTCTTTGGCATACCTCAAAAGAATGTTACATGAATAGATGCATTAACAGTTTAATTTTTTTGAATATGAGGATCATGGAAGTCACAAAAGAGTTCAACAGATACGCATCTATAAAGCAGGTTTCTTGTGAGGGAGTACAGATCTGCTTCTGCTCTGTGTTCTTGCATAACATCAAGCAGTGGGATGCAAATGTGAATGTGATCTGTGTTTTGTTATGACTTCAGTTTTTGGCGTGTTGTGGTTTTGGTTTGGGGTTTTCTGGCTTTATGGTTTGTTTTTTTTTTGCGTGTGTGTCGTTTGCTTTTTCATAATGAAGTGGCTGTTCACCCTGGTGTCAAATTAATGTTATTTTGCTGCTAGAATTTGCTTGAAGAGCAACACTGTAACTTTCTCCAGTCACACAGTTGCAAATGAATTAGTAGCAGGACTGTCATAGTCTGCATGAACTGTTGAGAACTTATGCTTTAATTAATATTTATTTACTATTTATAACATGATAACAAGATTCTTGTGGCTTTTGTTGCATCTACTTTTAATTTTAAAGACATTTTAATTAGTTTGCATGACAATATTTGTCAACACCAGGTAAATAGGACCTCTAATATGACCTATTCTCTTTAGACTAGTTACCAGGCTAGGCTGGGAAATAATATGCAGACCCGTTTCTCCTCTCCTATCAGAAGAGATCAGTTCCCAAAGTGACATAGATATTGTTGGTGTAGGTGATACTTTTAACCATGACATCACTTTAAACCCTTGGGCGACACTTACACCCTTGGGAGCGAATTGCTGCTGAAGGGAAGCATTTGAGCTGAAAGTCTGAGACTTTCTCTACATTGGATTTACTTCTGCCCAAGGGAGCTCAGCTGATGGGTTCAGTCAAGAATCCCTTATTTTCAGCGGTCTGCAGTCAGGAGCACTGAAGTGACTTTTTTTTTTTCCTCTCTCCTGTCCTTTTCATTTTTTCTTTCCTTATCTTTGTCTGTTACTCCCCCTTTCACTTGACACCTGTCTCTGCCTTTGGAGGATGTGGTAAGCAGAGAACTCTGTCCCTGTAAAGAGACGAGGAGCAGAATATGCCTGCACAAAGAGGGCCGGAGCAAGAATCAAACCTCGCCTGGGCAGGCAGGTGTGGGAGAGCTCCGTTGCTGCAGGCTGCTTTCTGAAGTGCTGTCAGCGGGGTCTTGTCACTCCAGTGAGTGTATAATTGGAAGCAGGTTTCTCTGGTTTGCCTTTTTTTTTTTTCCTTTTTTTTTTGAGTCATCATGCTGCAGCAAATTTTGCGTGATATGTATATTGACCCCGAACTCCTGGCAGAGTTGAATGAAGAGCAAAAGCAGATCTTGTTCTACAAAATGAGAGAAGAGCAGCTGAGGCGCTGGAAGGAAAGGGAAGAAAAAGCACGAATGGAGGAGGCCATCTTGAGAACGACAGCGAGGCGCAACCAGAGTAAGATTTGTCACCTCATTCTATGCTTAAGAGATGGGGATGGTGGGTATGCAACTGGCTATGGTGCAGCATGCTTCTGGAAGAGATTACAAGGAAGAGTAGCAGCTGTCCCCATAGGCAAATAGACAGTCTGGTGCAGCAAAAGCACCACCTTCCTGCTCCTTGTTCCTCAAGGCTGGTTCTTTCTTCAGGGGAGTAGTTTAGCGTGGGAGCAAGTGGAATTGTTCTGAAGTGCCTCCTTCAGTCAGGAGGCAGTGCTCCTATTGTCTTAGTGATAACAGATGTACTATGACCATGTTTTTCCTCCAGTTCTAAGGCACTTTTCTTCACCTACCACCCCCACCCAACACCCTTAGCCAGGCAAAAGGCAATCTTATCTGTGCCGTTGGGGTTTCTTGACTTGGCATTAAATGTACCAAGGTGGCTGGAGCAGGAGATAAACTCATAAATTTGAGTTTGTTATCAAGGGCTGTTTGTGAATATGATGTGATGTCAGAACAGCCATACCATATGAGACTAAATTTCCAACTGTACTAGTGAACACTCTCCAAAAGATTATGTCTAGGAAATGGGATGATAGTGGGGGAAGCATGTGAAAACAAACAAACAAGCAAACAAAACAACAACCAAAAGAGAGAGAAAAAAAATAAAACACAAAAAACAAAACAAAGCAAAAAATACCCAATAAAAAATAGAAATGTGTTTTCATGCAATATGTAATTAAACTGTGGAGCTCCTTCCACAGGCTGCTATGGACGCAAGATATGTGTGTTGACTTGAAAAGGAAGTGAACAAAATCATGGAAGAAAACACCAAAAAAGAACTTCTCCAGATGTCATTTCCAAGTGTCTGCTCTTGGGTGTAAATGGTCTGTGATCAATGGAAATACTATTTCCTTGCTCTCTTCTCACAACAAGTGTCTTCCGACTCTTTCCCATTCAGAGGATTGTTAGTCTGACTCAAGATAGAAAACATTTTCATCTTGGCCATGTTGGCGTAGTAATTCCTTACTCAACAAGGGAATGTCACAGAGATTTGTCAAACACTCCTTTCTCTATGAAATGCCCAAGATCCTATCCTGTCTTTAAGTCTATAAAAACTTGAATATTCAAAATTTCTAATAATTTTGGGCAGCTGATTTTAAGAAAGCACTCTAGTAGCTCTGCAGTAAGTCTTTGAAGCATTGCTCATCTTAATACACCCATAGTAGAAAGCTTAGAGAACCTCAGTGCAAATAAATTATTGGGTTCAGTTGTCAGACTTCTTCAAACATTGAGAGCCCTTGAACCCTACAAAGTGCCCATGAGATACTTATTAAATCAAAGGCTATTATTAAACATGTCTCAAAGCAAAACTAGTTTCCAAGACTCCACTGAAACATTTTGACCTTTATGGAATTACTCTAGAGTAAGATACAATGGTAGCCTTAAAATAAAGGGTGGAATGTTCAGACCACCCTGATCAGACCTAATAGGAGTTTAAAATGTTCACTCACAGATGGCAAGGTGTACATTGGAATACCTTGTTCTGTTTAATTTCTATTTTCTTAATGTCAGTGTTCATACTATGAATGGTGCCCTCCTAAGAGGGATGGTGTCAAAATAACCTCTCTCCTACAGCACAAAAGCTTTGTTTTGATTGATTTGTAGCTGAGAAGAAATTAAAAATGCAGTTCAGCTCCACATACTAAAACAACATTGTATCTGTGAGATAATCTGTATTATGCTCATTCTTTGAGGAACACAGATGCAGAAAAGTCTAACTACAAAAGTATTTCTGTGATGATTTTTCACAGTGTTGACACTTAGATTTCCATATATAAATTATACATTAGACAGGTTCAGCTTCCTGCTACAGGAGACCATTTTCTGGGTTATTAATTTTCTGATTTATAACAAACCAGAGAAAGGAGAGCAGCAGACTAACGTATAGATTATATTTGCTCTGACAAAAGTATTTACAAATATACCTGGAGTTAAATTTCACAATATACCATTTCCATTTTACTTTCTTAAATTGCCAGTTTAAGGTATTGCTTAGTTTTGACTTTTGCCCACTGTTAGAAACCTTTTACTTCTTTCATAACTGATCTTACCAATTTTTTTTTTTGTAGAAAAGTATTTGGTTCAGATTTGCAAGTTAGAAATCTGGTTCTGTTGAAAATGTATTTTGACTTCCATGAACTGATGTGGGCCATTTACAAAAGAAAACTTCCATCTTTTAGGCATGCTAGTCATTAACAATGCAGCTTACAGATTTCTGCTTACAGTTCCATAATATGCTCATAAATGGTCTCATAATGGAGCTAGTTTCTTGTTAAAAAGATAAAGTTTACTGTTCAATATTCTTTCCTATATGACTCAAAGGGTAAGAATAGATGACTGTAGTAATCCTTTCTTTTCTTAAAAATGGTTTTTATTCTTTTTTCTTTCCCTAAAAGGCTTTTGGCATCAACGTTTTTTTGACCTTCAAGCTGCTTAGTTTTCAGTTTCCATAGAGGTATAAGTGAATTTCCATTCTGCCCCTGCTACACACCATAGAATACAGAGGTTTTTATTTCTGTTTAAAATTAATGGTTACCAGGAATTTCAGGCTACTGCAATTACATGTTCTTTATTCCTTTGAAATGGAGAGATTTGAGCAGTTTCACCTGCAAGGTTTTGGTTTTGACCCTCTACTGCATGGCACAGGTTTTATGTTTGGGCTATTTTGTTGAAGCCAAGTGTTACTCTGGCTGTATAGAGATCTTTGTAGCCTGTCATATAGCAGAAGACAGAGGTGAGACTTTCATATCCCTCATGTTGTGCCAAGTTTTTGAAATTTTCTATCTGACAGAATATATACAAATATACAGTTGTATATATTTGTGAATACAACATAATATTTGTATAAATTTTTTTTTTACTAATTGAATCAGAATTATTTTTATAGGCCTACCTTTCAAATCCTTCTAGGTTTGTCATAGTTTGAATAGCTATGTATGAAAACTTCACCCTGCTTCTCTGGGATGGGATAGAATGAGATAGAACAAAAAGAATTAATGAAAATGAGCACTTCTCTAATAAAAAATGCTCCAAAAAGTGCCTGGGCTTGATCTGGATTCCCTTTCTGCAACGGGTACATTTCTCCATTACTTCAAAAGCTGACCTGCAATGGCTCATGTGAATCCAGCAGCACAGGAAAAAGGGTGGATTTTTCAAAACAGCAATGATTGTGAATCAGATTCTGATTTTCTACATTGACTTGAGGATGTGGGATTCTTGTGCAAAGTTTAGATGTGTTGTCTTGCAGAAACCACAATTGCAAAACTGGGGAGGAAAGATCTATGAGAATTTGAGCATCATTTGTGTCTTCTAAAAGCTGCAGTGTTTAGTGCTTATTCAAGATTAAAAAAGTGTTTAGCTTTAATTAAATCACGACTGATGGCTTGTACTGAAGTAGCTTGACAAGTGAGTTGAATTCTTAGAGGTCTATCTTAATTTCATTTACAAATTACTCCTGGGCAGATCTTTCAGGAACATACTTTAATTGTAATAAAACAGGTTGCCTTCTCTTACTTTGCTAAAATCACTAAGGGAAGTCTCCTCAAAATTTAAAAATCCCTTTGGGATTTGCTGAAAGTTGACTGATGGGCTGCTTTGCAATTTACAAAGAAACGTATCTATTTGATTAGGCAGGAGCCCTTCAACCACTTGAGTTGAGCTGGGAGTAAGCGAAGGACCCTGCCAATTTGGATTCTGACTTGGATGCAGTATCCAGACCTGTCAGCATACCCAAAATGAGATCTCAAAAACAACTGAACATTAGGTAGCTGAAGGACAGACATGTGGGAGGGAAGACAATGCTGGGCTACTGCTGCTTATTCTGACATTTATTTATTGTGAACTGCAGCACATGATGTTCAGACATGAGCTATTTGTAAACACTCTTACTTACCCGTCCTTAACAAGAGTAGCTGCGAGAAAATTAGGTAGGCTTATCACAGCATGGCTAGAAAAGAATTTATTCATTTCAATCACATTTGTGCTAGAAAATCGCTAGAGAATAGCTGAAGTTATTTGAAAGTATTTCACATATCACAAGCAGGTGGTTGGAGCATACATCAGTGTCAGATGTGAAGGCCAGTGAGTGCGTGTTTTGATGTGTGTATGAACAGTGAGAGGCTGTACAAGCAGTGACATTTTTTCTGGCTTTGAATTCAGAAATGTGTTCCTTGTTTATACTAAGGCCTCTCCACACATTGGTAGTGCTTAGCTATGATTTTATTTCTGATAGAGGTGTGCTCCTGGCAGTATTTGTTCTCTTTCTCTGTATCATTGGATGTGAGTTTAACCAGAAACATCAGACTTGAGTATTTCAGAAATTTCTGGCTGAATGTGGTCTTGAATTCTGTAGAGCTCTGTCTTTTGTTTCCACTTTAGATACAACTGGAAAAGTAACAGGTGAATGTTAGAATAATTTTTATTAGGAGGCTAAGCCAACTAATTTGAAGTCATTGGAAAAGTGTTTTAATATAACATTCACAACTTGTATAGCAGCTTGTGATATGATTCAGCTTTGTTAGTACTGTATACCTTGGGGCCAGAATTCAGCTGCTCGGAGCTCGTGCTCAGCATGGCTGTGTACTGAGGTATGGTTAAACAGTAGCTTCTAAACTGTCTTTTCACTTCTCCAAACCTGGGGCTAGAAAGAGAACCTCTAGCCACCATATGACCTAAATATGTACCAGATGAAACAAATCCAGAGAGACTTCTCTGCCTCCCTAGGATTCGGATCCATAAATCTGTGCTTCTTCCTCTTATATCCTGCCCTTCAGCTGACTTCTCTGTTTTGCAAAAAAGTGACAGCAGAATTTTGTTGGCTACCTGGGCCTTATTACATTGGATCGATCCTCAACACTCCTGTTGTCTGAAGCATCTGGCATCAGCTGCTTTCTGAGAGAGGCTATTGGGTTAATTGAGCCACTGGCACGGAGAGCTTCCCTGTGTTACTCTGCAGCATTGTGTTCCTCAGCCTGTCTGGCCACAGTGGTGTTAGATGGGCTTTCTTGTACATACGAGTGCTCTGGTAATGATATGAGGTTGTGACTGTCTGCAAGCTCATGAATACTTGATATGGAAAAAGAGCAGTACTGTAGCCAAGGGGAGAATGGGATTCGCCCTAGCTAATTCAATATTTCCTTGCTGGTTTTGCTAGTTTTTAGCATAAATGACTAAAATATTCAAAGACAAAGACACTAGGTTTTGAAAGCAGGATTTGGAAGACGTGGGAAAGTCCAATGGATTCAAGTCAGCAGTGGATTTAGCCAGACGCTGGTGGTAACGTTTAAGTGCACTTTTATGCTGTGGTGCTAGAAAATCTGTCTGTAGTGGTATAGTTCTCCCTGATTTTCTGGTCCTGTGTGCCTTATAAAAGGAGTCAGTGCAAACCTGCCACGCTGCATTGAGTAGTGGAGTCTGGTGCAGAAAGCAGGTCTCTGTTCATTCTGTGTGAGAGAACCCTTATCCTTCTGAGTGTCCAAGAGACCCTGAAGTAGCCAACGCAGACTTGGGTTTTGTTTATTCTCCATCAGTGGGAAAACCTGGATGATTTGTAATAGCTCTGTGTGATAAACCAAGCCCTGTATATGACTTTACAACCTTTGACTGATCTGACATGTACCTGCAGCAAAAAGGTCATCAAAACGGACAGAAAAGAGCCTACCTCTAGATTTTACATGGAGTTAAACAATGTCTTGAAGAACAAATTCAGAATTTTATCTCCCAGTTTAAAGTGGGAAAATTACAAAATTACTTGTTACAGCGTGCCTGGCCAGGGAGCCACAAAAATATCTGGCACGTACTAGATAGGGACTGCAGAAATGATACTTTATTTCTGTGTTGTTGGGGTGTTTTCTTCTTCTTTTTAGGCTTGTAATAAGCAAACCTGTATCTAGATCTTGCATACATACATACCATGTGGTAATGCAAACCCGCATACCTTTGGGTGTTGCATACAGTTACCTTTGCTTCATTTGTTAATTACCATAGTCTTGGGTAATTGTTTCCTCCCTTACTGTTTGCTCTCTTCAGTCACTCTTTCTTTATTTGATCCTGCAGGGGTACATTGCAGCGTAATTATTTCCATGGTAACAGGCTGTAATTCCATAAACAGAAGATTGAGTTTGTTATATGATCAGGAAGCAGCTGGAGAGCCATGAAGGCTGATTTTTCAGCAATGCTGAGATCCTGCAGCCCTTATTGATATGTTCATATAAATTGGCTGAATTTCTTTCTCCCTCTGCAAATCCTCCTGTAAATAAAAAGGCACACAACACAGTGCTAAAATTGTAGGGTTTGTAAACTGAAATGTTGGGGGGATGCTGTAGAAGTTCAGAACTTCCCTATTTTCTTGTTGTTTTAAGAATTGAAGTGACTGGGTTTTTTTAACATATTCTTGAAAAAGAGGTGTTCATGGTCCAATCAATATTAGCAGGGGCAGATTACAGAATTAATTATAGCAGATCTTCAGTTTATTGTGGGATTATGTTATTTTCCTTACTTTCATCATTACTATCTAGTTATTCTGTATGGGGTTTTTTTTAATGGATTTATAGCAGTTAATGTTTGGAAAAATGCATTCTGTCCTTTTAACAGTATCTCTGGAACATCCACAGTAACTTTCTAGGTTTTCTCCTCAGAAGGAAGTGAAATTATATGTGCACGTTTGTATTAAAAAAATAAATACTAAAACTCGCATTCTTATTTTCGTCCTAATCAGTGTGTTTCTAGCACATGTTCTGCAGCTAATGAAGCTCTGAATGGAACCTTATCTACCCTGCAGGCTGTCAAAATTCAAGCTTCTGTTTTAAAGAAGCCAGAAAAATAACTTGTTCAGAAAGCCAAGGGTAAAATCACATGTAAAACATGTTGTGCTGAGACCAAAGTATATCAGATATCTAAAGTCCAAAAGAACCAAAAAAAACCCCATCCCTACAAACAAACCAAACTCGACCGTCTGTGGTTTATCTCTTAATGACAAAAGTAGATCAGATTGATCAGCTTGATTTCAGCAGTGAATGATTTATGTAGCCTGTTTCAAAATGCACAATAATTTTCAGCAGCCTTTTTCTAGTGCAGTGAGAGAAAAAGAATATTGTCTACAGAGGGAGTCAAAGGATATTTAAGTGACTATGAAGCTTTCCAGCAGGTAAGGAAGGAGAGTCAATTTCTGTTGCAGAGATCTGTAATTTCCAAGCACCAAAACTATGGTGGAAAGCCCAATCTCAGAGAAACAAGGCTGTTCATGGAAGTAGCAGACTCTTTTGAAAAAGTTCCAGCAGACTTTGAAGGCAATTCCATATTTCTGCTGTTATAAATCATTGATCTTCTAATTGTTTTGAATTCACACTTGACACAGCCTGTAATATTCCCTATGATAGAAAGGCAGTCAGGGTTACTTGGTGTGCTCTGTCATTTTGCCAGAATAACTGGGCAGGCTGTGGCTAAATGACAGCACAGCTGGGAGACTTGACACCAAATCAGGCTTCTAATGCTCCTTGGAGTAGTTCCCTTGTAAACACTGGAGATGGATCACAAGTGGGAATTGTCGGGGATGCTGTAATCATTAAAGCGATGCCAAACAAGCTTGGAGGAAGGAAGCTGACTCCAGCAGTATTCCATTTTCTCTGATTACTGTTATTTTTAAAGCACTTTTAATTAGAAGCATGCATGAAAATGAAGCCAGATATAACCCAAACCCACAAGAAACAGCCCAAAACAACAAACCCTGTAAAACCCCCAAACCCAATCTGTGGTTCTACTCCTCTGTCCTGTTTAGCAGAGGCACTGTAAGGCCCAGCTCTCCTTTGTGTAATTATTTGTTTTAGGCCTTAGTCACAATGTAGAAGCCTGAGATGACTGGAATTGGAGCCTGAGTTAGGCTGAGCTATTCATGCAGCCGAGATTCCCCCTCCCATGCACCTTCACATGCTGGTTTTCTCTTTGCCAAGGTGGCTGGCAGTGTTTGTATTTTCTGCCAGCATTCAGCCATGGCAGAAGTGATACCCTGCTTAAACCAGGGACTTTCTGAAGGTAGCACAAAGGGCAAGAGCATCCTGTGGTGCCGTATGCCACAACTCAAGGGTGCACTCCAGCACTTTGTGTGTGTGTGTATGGGATTAGTAGTGCTGCTGGTACAGACTAATAATTCTTACAGGAAAGAGCCTTGAGTTTAGTGTGGCTCTTGAGGGCATTGTTTTATACTTTCATTGCTGTTTTTTCATTGACTGCATAAATACAAACAAATGCAAAACATGACTTGGTCTTATTTTTGATTGTGTGTGTGTTTATATGTGCAAATTTTTGTCACTGTTGGTTCAGGCTGTAGGTTTCCAGAAAAAATTTTCACTGTGATCCTATTGTGCTGCAAATTTGAGATACTCCAGACAAATGCAAAATCAGGTAAGGAGCAATATACTGAAACCGACTTACTGGTCTAAATCAGTGTAGATGTAAGTTTAGGGGAACTCCATGGGAAATACTAATTCAGGAAGAAGCTACAGGTAAAAAGAAGTGCAAGAATTAATACTGCCACCTTTGTGGTGCTACAGAGTTGGTTTAGACAAAAAAATAAAAAAAATAAAAATCAACCTGTAGAATTCTGCAGCAAATAAATTGTTGGTCTGTACAATAGAAATGGAAGAGGCCTGGTAAATTATTCAGTGTCGTTTCCTGATCAAATAGTGCTTGTTTTCGAAACATTTTCATTTCTACTCTCCAATCGAGAGTAATTTTGATGTCCTAATGGTAATTATGTGCAGCCTGCCACAGTTTCTCCAGGAAAAGTACTTCTGTGGTCAAGGTCAAAACTGGGGCTCAAGAGATTTGATTTTTATTTCCTGGCTCTGCATCAGGCCTTATGACTGGGCTCAGAACCCTGCTTCTATACAGGAAACGTGAGGTTCCCATGTCTCTTTTTCACCTAGATTTCAAATTTGCTTATGTAGGACCTTTGAGATGCATCTTAAAGCAGGAATTATTTTTGTTAGAGTCAGACCTTAGTGATGATAGTTCTCTGCTGTAAAGCAGGGAGCATTAGTTTTCTAAAAATATTAGTTTTCTAGTTTTCTAAAAGTTTCCTAGTTTTCTAGTTATCTAAAAATATTAAGGAAAATAATTTATTGTTTACTTTCAGCCCAGATCTTGCAATTGGTTCTAGTTTAAATGTGCATGTCCAGAGTCATTAGATTAGAAAAGCTGACACTGCCCACTATGAATTTGATTCTGCAGGCTGCAAAGACTTTTTATATGGCAGAAATTTGTTTTTTTACAGTGCCAGATTTTCTCTTTGTACAGCTTATTTATTTTCCTTCACTGTCATTACTGAATGTTGTTCTGTGCTAAGAGACTTCCAAGTTTTATGATCAGATTGTGCAGTAAAGCTCTTCTCTAACTTCATGAAAATGTAGGTTTAAGGGAATATTTGCATGGGAGCCATTTCTTGAAGTGTAAAATAGGTTGGATATGAAAAATCCTCCTCTTCAAAAGAAAAACCTGAATAAAGGCATATGTGCTCAACTTGAATTGTTTTAAAATTGTACATGTGGAGATCTGTCTGTTTAATGCTGAAACTTCAAATTGCCAGATTGCTTGATACGGCTATTATCTTTCAACTTGATCTATGGGTACATATAGAGTAGTATACTGTAGTATAGCATACAATAGTTTGTGCTGAACCAACTGTAAGTTATCATGATGTTTTCAAAAGAAGTTTATACATCTACTGTCTATGGCTTTAGAAGGGAGATCCATTGTGTTAAAAAAAAAAGTGTATAATTTCTCAAAATGTGTCTGCAAATCAACAGTTTGTTTTATGGGGCTGGGTAGTAATGGATAAGTTGTGTCTCTGAGAAACATACTAATAACCCTTTGGCAAAGAAAACCTAGACAGAAGCAAAGATAAAATTTGTCTGCTGGCCTAAAAAGTTATTTTTTATCCTCTTTCCATCTCATAAGCTCATAAATGAGCAGAATTTGTCCCGGAACACTAAAAGTATTTGGTATCTACCAGTTATAAATTAAAATGAGGCATGTTGTTTGCAGTGTTCTATTTAAACTACTAAATAAGGAGAAGCAACTAAGATATTCATATTCCTTCCAGGTAAGAAGACATGGGCCACTTTTAAAACAAAAGTTGCCATTGGTTATGTGAGATTGGTACTCCTGTGAAATCATTCATACTTCTCAGGATACTTTACTATGAAATGCAATAGGTGAAAACCTTGCAGGCAAATACTGATATGGCCAATCAGTTCTCAGCAGACATTGGTCAAATATTATATCCAAAATGTTGTGCTGACAGGAACACAGAAACATACAGAATAGTAACTGTAGTAAATACATTCACATTTATAACCTGAGATATAATCCGATAGGCCGTGAAAGAGCAAATGCTTTTGAGAGTTATTGAAGGCAAACATTATTAGCTTAGATTTCTACCCTCCCCCCCTTGAAGTCACTAACATTAGGCCAACACTGGGAATTCTTGTAAATCACATTTTCAAATTTGATATAGAATATTAGCTTTCATTGAGAGATCTGATATTTTCATTGCCTTCAGTTCATATTGTCAACACTTTTGAGCGTGGGTTGGCATTGGCACTGCCTGCTGTCAACAGCCTCACTTCATTCCCTCCTGCAGTTTTCTGTCTTCAGTCTGGGATGTCAAAAACACTTTATTGATTGTGCATTGGGAAACTTAATCTGGTTAAATGGATACTGTCCTATTACAGAACAACAGGTAGTTGAAGCTAAGAATAGCTAAGCTGATGCTAATAGAAGATGATGTAGAGAGGAAGCAGAGACTGGCCATGCAAATAGGACCAGGTTTCTTTTAACTTTTATGGAAATATCAGAAAGAAACTGCCTAGGAAAACAGCAGACTGTCCACTTCTTCATGTTTTCAAATGAGACAATATTCCTCTTAGAAGCTATGTGTTGACACACGATTTATTAGCCTCAGTATTTCGATAAGAGGGGGAAATCTAGTGGACTGCAATATACAGGAAGTAAAATGACCTGCTGAACCTTTACAGCCTTTTAGTCAACATTCTTTAAGATAAATCCACTGTCCATAGGCAATGGTCTTTATGGTGAAATCTCCTTTTTTGAAGAATAGTTTCAACTAATTTGCAAGAAATAAAACATAAAAATGGATGCATAAGAGGTGTTTCTACCAGTTCCTTATGATGAACCTGTAAAGTGCATAAAATATCTATGAGGTATACATATAAAAGCAGAAAAAAAAGTCCAAGCCACGCTAAGTCAAGTAATCTGTATAACCATTAAAATATGTTCAGGTAGGATCTAACCTTGTGCCCTCTGTAGTCACCAGAAATCATATAGCTGGTTCTTGGACATGAAGATACACCAAATGTAGTCTATTTTGTAACAAGAACTCAGGTTTTTGGGGGCGAGTGTTAAAATCACTCTTTACTGTCAGCACAGTAACTGCAGATTTTGCACTGCTTCTTTTATGAAAACTGAACCAGAAACTTAATCCCTTGCAATCACCTACCTGAACAGAAAAGCCTCTGCTGTATTGAGTGGTGTGCTCCGAGTATGAAGGCTTTCTGAAACTCCTCCTTCACACAGTGGGCAGGAAATTCCTGGCTTTTTTGCAGGAGTTCCAGGGAATTCTCTATATGCTCAACACTCAACATTCTCTGTGTCCTGAAGCATTACTAGTTACACAATGTCACTGGTTATTGTTGTCTGTCTCTTTTTTCATTCTCATCATTCATCTCTTACTGAGCGAAGCAAGAAAATGTATTTATACCAATTAAAAAGGGATCATAATACCTAAATTCTAATTCAGAATTGCTAATTTCTTAATTTTGTGGGACAATGAGTCCTTTAAGATTGTGATCTGGAGTGGGCAGGCCCTTTTTTTCTCCTAGCATCATAGATTGGTCAGATGTGAAATTTTCATCCAAGTTCTGTTTTATTCTGAATTGTAAATTGCAAGCTTAATGTTTCTAAATTGCAGATTTCACATCTTCTGTATCCACATAATATTTGGAGCCAGTATTTATATTTTTGATTTGTTCTTGGTGGCTGTTGCAGGTAATGGCAAACGTGTGCAGTGGCTCCGAGGGAAGGATGGTGAGGTCTGGGTCTGGGTTATGGGAGAAGCCCCAGGTGACAAGCCATATGAACAGATATCGGAGGAGCTAATAGCAGAGCGAGCCAGGCAACAAGCACAGAAGGAGGCAGAAGAAATATGGTGAGGATTTAAGAATCTGAATTCAGGGTCCACTTATATTGGGAGACATGGCCTTGTAGAAAGGCAGCAGGTAATGGTGGGTAAAACTGGTAAGTATGTTTTGTGAACATTTGCTTTCACTTATTGTGGCAAGTTTTTTGCAGCACGTGAAAAATGTAATTTTATTTTTATTGAAAACTGAAAAACAAAACCCTCTTTCACAAAAAATGTGAAGCAAACGTTTTTCTTTTGGGGAATTTTCATAAACCATTGACCTGTTTGTAAATAAATAAAAATGAAATGACCTGGTTTTGAGATGATTAAATTAGAAATGTTTGCTTTATAACACATCTATGCCCACAGTGGGGCTTTGGTACGTAAAATCCTTTCTGAAATTGGTTTTATTTGCATATTGCTTGTATTAATTCTTATCCCAGCAGTTAAAAAACTGATTACATAAAGTGTTATGCTGGTGTTTCCAGCAGGGCCTCTTCCAGCTTTGTGAGAGATTCAGAAGTGTTTTGGTGCTTGACACTGTCAGGAAATAACCCGCCTGCCTTCTGCACTTCCTTTTGTAGTGCAACACTGAAAAATGACAGCTTAAATATCAGATTATTCTATATTGTTCTTTTAATGTGAGATTCTTCTTCCTTATAGTGATTGCATATTTAAGTAGGGATTAAAAGCTGCAACCGGTGCTCTGCATTCCTTTTACATTGTCAGTACTGATAAAAAAACCTACTGTAAGAATTTGGCAGACATTTGTATTGATATTTGAAGAACAATAAATTCCCAATCATGCTTTGATAGACTGACAGAAAAAAGCCCTGTTTTTCAGCCAGGGAAGGAAAAATACAGGGTATGACTTGAAGACACCCAAGAAGTACCTCTTTAATTTAGAAGGTGCTATTTTAATTAGTTATTTATAAAAAATTGAAAATGTCTGCTTTCTGGATAGTTTCCTCAAATCTGATTTATGCTGCATCTCTTGAATATATTTTAATTCTTTCCTTGCGTGCTTTCATGCAGTCTTATGCTAAGTATTTGTTGCAGCCGGTGAGCAAATATATATCCTCAATTTAAAAAAAATAACTGGTGTCTTAAATGACTTTTATTTTCAAATCCTTTTCTGAAGGAGACAAAAGGAGGCTGAAATTACAAAGAAATTCCGGGATGCTATGGCTCAAGAAAAAGCCAGAATAGTGGCAGAAAAATGGAAAATAGAAATAGAAGATCGGAAGGCTGCCAAATTGGAGGAGGAAAAAATTCAGGAGGAACTGAAGGTTTGCATAGAGTAATTTAGCACTTTTAATAGTGTTTTTATGTAAATTCAAAGTTCTTGTCACCTTTAGTGCATGTTTATTAATAACTTTAAAACCCAGAGTTGTAATTTTTCATCCTGGAATGTGCAAATAGCTTCATGGTGCTCACCGGAACAGCTGGGTGAGTTATGCAAAAAAATTACATATTTCATTCAAAAGTGTCAGGACAATCAAACTGGTTATTCAGCTCAGACATTAACAGAACTGTTCAGTCAGCTGTGAGGAATGAATCATACGGGGGAAAAATGTACAATTGTGAAATGTCACATTTTAAGCTAGTTTTTTTGGATGCATTTTGTGTATTTTGGCTAGGTTGTTCACGTATTTAATTTAAAAATTCTGTCACTACTTTCTTCAAGGGGTGGATCCTTCTCCTACTCAACATATGGGAAAAGTCCAGTTGGCTTTGCTGGAAGACGTTCATTTGCCTGATTTTCATTTACTTCATACTGAAGTTTCTAAGAGCAAAGTTACAGACTTTTACTGTTTGAAATATTTGGCGTTACATTCTCTTGTTGAAAAGAAGATAGCTTCTATCTCCCCTTTCATATTACTTTATAAAGATAAAAACTTGTTTAAAAATGAAAAAACAAAAACGTAATTAGTTTGGAGTGCAGAGAAATTGTTACAGTCTTCTGAGTCTTGGATGTGCACACTGGGACTGCGCAAAATGGTGAAGCTGGGTTTCCATGGAGAAAGTCTGTTGCAAAATATGACTCCTAGGAGATCTGCATCCAGTAACTTCCATCTACATGCTTCTCCCCTGCTGATGACTTGCTATGCCATTTTTCCCTTCTTGGCATAGTGATTAAAAGTGTAGAATGTGTAGATGGACTCCCACCTTGTACCTCTGTGAAGGGAGGAATGCTGAAAAACTTGGTGTTAAATTAATGTGGTTTGATTACAAACCAGAGCTGGCGTGTTACCTGTCATTCTGTGAACTGTGGGCTTGGAATCTGAGGGCTGTTATAGCAACTATAGTGTAGCACAAAACAAGGGTGGTTCCTGCACACAGTTGCTGATTTACCTTTGCACAATTAATCTGAATTCATAAGAGAGAACAGGACCTTTGAAATATGATGTCAGTAAGTAATGAAATAATACCTTTCAAGTACTTTATTAATGTGTGAATAATGAACAGAGCAACTAACTAAATGCTCTTTTCTCTGCTTCCTGGAAAGCAAAGCCCTCTTGAACAAAGACTGATATTCACTTAATATCTCTGTGGCTGATTTACAGTGCACAACCTATGGGTTGAGATAAGAACAGTTTAATAACTAAAAAATACAGTATACTATTACTACTAATAAAAATAA
>JBCJKH010013938.1:5705-29386 GCA_039877255.1 Loriculus beryllinus | reverse complement strand
AGAAGGAGGAGATATAAGCCTAAAAGGGGGAAGGAAAAAAGAAAACTCCAGTAACAAGCATTGATGCACAATACAATTTCTCACCACTCGTTGAACAATACCCAGCCTGACCAGAGCAGTGATTGGTTCCTTCCAGATAACTCTCCCCAGTTTATATACTGGGCATGATGTGCTGTGGTATGAAATACCCCTTTGGCTAGTTTGGGTCAGGTGTCCTGCCTGCTTTCTCCTGGCTTCTTGTGCCCCTCTTCAGTGGCAGAACATGAGAGACTAAAAAGGTCCTTGACCAGAGTAAGCATTACTTAGCAACAACTGAAACATCAGTGTGTTTTCAGCATTGTTCTCAGACTAAGACAAAACACAGCACAACTGCTAGGAAGAAAATGAATTCTGTCCCAGCTGAAACCAGAACACCAGCATCTTTGGAAACAAGATATTATTCAGTGGTTATTTTTTAAATGCCACTTTACTGAGTGTGCTCCCAGCATTTGCTATATTAATACAACATAGTCCAATTACACTTCCAGCCCTGGGTCTTCATTTAGGTCTATAATTTGAGATCATTTAAGAGGAAATTGGATTAACATAGCAGAGATCCAAATACACGATTGATCCCTGGTACTATAACACCACAACTTTGCTGCTCAGAAAAGCCACTGATCTATTATTTGGTCTTGAAAGAGCAGGTTTTTGTACATAGGACTGTAGAAATTCTTA
Organism: Loriculus beryllinus; assembly: GCA_039877255.1. NCBI lineage: Eukaryota > Metazoa > Chordata > Aves > Psittaciformes > Psittacidae > Loriculus > Loriculus beryllinus. The sequence continues at coordinate 28,669 of JBCJKH010013938.1, read as the reverse complement.
AAAACAGCAAAGGCAAGTGAATCTAACAAGCTAATATGGGGAACAACTTCTCTATCCACTGGCTTATTTAAACTCACTTGGCTTTCCTTCTCCTTCACATTTTACTCTTTTTGTAACTATTCTTGTGCAGTGGAAGAAGTACATGAAATATTTACAAGCTGAAGGAGTAGAAAGATACCTAAACAGGAAAATGGGAAGATATGTTTCTGGCATCTACCTCCAACTACAAAAATTGAATAGAACTAAGGTGTTGTGAAAAAGATGAATTAATAAATGTACTCATGTATGACTGCAGTCATTGAAATCACAAAAAAATGTACCTTTCATGAATGATTCAGGGTGTGGAATGAGATGCAAATCAGTTAGCAAGCCCACCTTAACAGGTTTAAAATATTTAATGCACTGGTAATCATCCTTCTGTGATGACGAACAGACCATGTTAAAGCAGTTTCAAAAATGGGGTATGAAAACTTCAGTTTCTGCTAATGTTTCATCCTCTTGAAGGATTTTGACTTGGGAGATCTGGAAGATTGAAACTGTCCTTTCTGCTGATGTGTTTAATTTCTAAACATATTGTATCTCACACACTCCTTTTAAAAGAGATTTTATTCCTCTTGACCTATTGTGAAACTTAGGGCTGTCTGCACTAGATACATGATATCTCACGTATCAAAGTGAATGATGATCCCTGTTTCCTTTTCTAACACTATTAGGAAAGTATTGCTTTCCTTGGTGTTTCTTAAGCAGAAATGCCTTTAATTTATGATGCTAGAATATAAATGTTGACTGCTCTATTTTTGCAGTTTAAGGACAGCTATTCTTTTGTGAATCTATTGCAAAAGACAAATAGGAGAGCCAATTACTATCGTTAATCTTTTTGCTAATTTACAAAGGGTATGAGATCACAGGCATAATTTCCTACTGTAATCAGTTGCTGTCATTAGGAGTCCTGAACAATGTGCAGAACTAGGACAAATTCAAGGTACCAATGTCAGCCAGCCAGGCATAGGAAGTATCTTTCATCTACATTTAGAAATATTCTCTCTTAGCTTGCTCTTCATGTGGTCTACATAAAACAAGAGAATGTTAAAGTACTATCTGTATGACAAGGTCAGACACCTGCCAAATGTAATAATATAAGCATGGTTCACAGTAAAATTAGATTGCTTCCTAAAAATTCCTTGGGAGATGAAATATTTAACTGAAATTTGCATATGTCAACTTTTATGGCTATTGTTTTTCTTCCTGCATCAAAAAATATTTAGTAGGTATTTTAATGAGAGTGGGCATTTAAGGAGAAATAATCCTTATTCTGTTGATAGGCAACAACAAAGTAACACTGCATTATAATTTTCTCCCACAGCTTAAATTGTTTTAATGCAAGCTCACAGGTTATAGTATGATTTGGGTTGGAAGATCATCTAGTTCCAATGTCCCTGCCATGAGTAGGGACACCTTCCACTGGACCAGGTTGCTCAAAGCCCAGTCCAACCTGGCCTTGGTCACTCCCAGGGTTGAGGCAGGTACAGCTTCTTGGGGCAACCTGTGCCAGTGTCTTACCACCCTCATAATAATGAACTTCTTCCTTATATCTAGTATAAATCTACTCTTTTTCAGTTTAAAGCCATTCCTCCTTGTCCTGTCACTACACACCCTTGTAAAAAGTCCTCTCCAGATTTCTTGTAGGTCCCATTTAGGCACTGGAAGGCTGCTACGAAGTTTTTCTGGAGCTTTCTCTTCTCCAGGCTGAACAAGATGAAATCTCTCAGCCTGTGAGAGGTGCTCCAGCCCTCTGATCACATCTTTGTGGCCCTCGTCTGGACTTTCTCCACCAGGTCCACAACCTTCTTGTGTTGGGGTCCCCAGAGCTGAGTGCAGTACTCCAGGTGGGTTCTCACAAGAGCAGAGTCTCATTGCCAAGTCTTGTTGGGCTTTTTGTCAACCAACACCCCCAAGTCCTTCTGCTCTGACCTGCTCTCAATCCAGTCTCCACCCAGCTTGTAGCTGTGCTTGGGATTGCAGTGATCCAAGTGGAAGAACCTGCAGCAGGCCTTGTTGAACTTCACGAGGTTTGCACTGGCCCACCTCTCAAGCCTCTCAAGGTCCCTCTTGATGGCATCCCTTACCTCCAGTGTGTTGACTGCCTCACACAGCTTGGTCTCATTAACAAGCTTGCTGTATGGTGCACTCCATCCCACTGTCCATGTCCCTGAAAGATGTTAAACAGCACTCATCCCAATACCAACCCCCGAGGAATGCCACTTATCACTGGTCTCCACTTCGACATCAAGCTGTTGAGCACAATGCTTTGAGGGCAAGCATCCAGCCAATTCCTTATCCACCAAGTGGTCCTTCTATCCAAATCCAGGTCTTTCCAGTTTGGAGAGAAGGATGCTGTGTGTCAAATGCTTTACAAAAGTCCAGGTAGATGACATTGGTTGCTGTTCCCTTATCCGCAATGCCATGGCCCCATCATAGAAGGCCACCAAATTTATTCAGGCATGATTTGCTCTTAGTGAAGCCATGTTGACTTTCATTAATCGCCTTCTTACTTTCTATGTATCTTAGCATAGTATATAGGAGGATCTACTCCACCATCTCAGTGGGCACTAAGGTGAGACTGACTGACCTGTAGTTCTCTGGGTCTTTGCTTTTTTCCAGTTTTAAAAATGGGGATTGTATTTCTCCTTTCCCAGTCAGTTAAGTAAGTTAATGATCTTCAATCCAGTTGGAATTTTAGTAAGTAAATCGAGCTTTTTTTAAGGTGTGGATCTAAGATTTTATGTGTCCTGGATGTTTCAATTCTCGTCAAAGATGACAGGTATAGAATCAGCCTTCGGAAAATAATAGAATAATTAGTACTTCAGTTCAGAAAATCTCTAATTTCCTGAAGACAGCCTGTGCTTAACAGAAAGAATGACTTCAGTCCCATTGAGTTGGATAGACTTTCAACACATCTCAGTGGTTTACGGTGCTGAGAAGTGCTATGGACCTGATTCTTCAGACAATTGCTGCCAGGTGTAGAGTAGGAACACAGTAAAATGTCACTGTCACCACTTGCATTACTGTGGGCTTCTTATGATATATACACTGAGCATTCAGTCCTGATCTGAAAAACAACTCTTCTCTCCAAGTAAACTTCAAGCATTTGAATGGGCCTGTTATCTTTAAATGCAAATAGGCTACAGGTTCAGCTCTATCAAGACAACACCAAACTCTTTCCCAAGAACAGCGTATTTAGAATCTGGGAATATGAGAACAGCTTCTTGCTGGGGTTTGGCACCCTGTTCTGTTTGAAAATGCCTCACTTAAGTTCATTCAATCACAAATACAATAATTCAGTGATACTTCATTTTGTTGTCTTTCATGCGACCACAGTTCAGTTCAGAATTTCTTTTTTACCATGCAGTTGTCTCCAGATCCATATTGGAAGTGAGGCAGTTGTTAGTTGCTGCTGGGAATCAGGTCAGCAGGTTTTTCTATCCTACTTGTGAGGAACTGTGATGCTAATTTTAAAAAAATCTTTTCCCCAGTGGCAATTGTGCTTGCTGCAGCCACTGTCTTCATTCTGGATTGCTAATAAAAACTAGCAAAGGTCTAATATTTTCCATGGGTAATCCTCCATGCAGGGTATGCGTACAAGGAATTTAAGCTGTGAATTCAAGCCTCAGAGACAAACCTTTAGTTGATTGTTACTGGATCTATGCAAGTTACACAAACAGGGTCTGCTCCATCATGTGCAATAAATCTTCGATCGCTCCCAACCAGGAATAGTCCTTAACTTTGTTTCCTGTCTCATCTAAAAGAGAGTCTTTGTGAAACAGAGTATATTGTTACCTCTATATATGAGCCATATGTGAATAGCATGTCCTGGAGCATATCAATGACTGAAACATAACTTCTTCTACAAAAAGCATGAATGGATTTTATACATTTGTCTCATTGCAAATACATGCACCATGAAGTGATACAAATCCTGTGTTCCTTTTGAGACACTGGTAGTAGAGAAGAAAACAATGTCTCTGCAGCTGCTTCCTTTTCTGATGCAACTGAGAGAATTTTCTCAGAAAAAGGGTGGGAAGGAGTTAGATATATTTCTGCTGATACTCAACGCTGTGTTGGAAACTGTCAGCTGAGTTTACAGAGGACTGATCTCTGAATTCAGCCTGCTGTGTCAATCTTGCCGAGAGCAGGCTGTCCTGGAACCTGGAACCCAGGATTTCCAGATTCCCTCTTTTAGAGCAGGAAGTCTTAAGGGCTTAGATCTGAAGGTGAGCTCTGCTCTCAGCCCTGTGGCAGATAGCCTGCATGTCTGCCCTGGCTCAGGAGTAGTTCACACATCAAACGTTATTTAGAGCTGGCTGTAGCAAAGCTATCAAACATTATGAAGCAGACAAGTAACAGGTCTGTGGTAAATGTTCAACTGCCAGAGGCTACATAGGATCATTTAGCATGTTCAAATTCTCCAGTGGAATTAACACTAGAGAGCATTATTGCTGCCTATTGGACTTTCATCGTGATTTGTTGCAGCAGGTTGGTATTTCTTGCAATTTGTGACTATATACTGAATTGTCACCTTTCTAATTATTCTGGAAGTGCTGAAAGGGTCATGGCACAAAGTACAATCTCTCAACTGTCAGGCAGAATTCGGTGGGTTTAGGTCATTGTTGCTCTTCACTCTCAGCTCTGATGTGCAGGACTGGGTTCACAGGGAGACGCAGATAAACTGGTTGCTCTGTTCTTCCAATGGAGTAAGTGTGGAAAGTTCAGTTATTAATTTAAATACAAGCATATGGGGTTTACTCATACTTCCCAAAAGGATGACTTTTCTTTCCTGTGGCATATTAACAAGAGTTGTTTCTCCTGACACACACATTAAGGAGTTATACAATATACTTGCACATGTATCCATGCACTAATTTGAATAAATAGATTTTTATTTTTTCCTTTAATAAGGAGAATTATATGATTTTTTTTTGTGACTTCTTAATCAAATGTCAGTGTTAAGTTTGCTGTTATTGTTGTCTCTTCTTTGACTTAAATTTCCCCCTCCCTTAAGTTTACCTTGTTATTTGAGAGGCAGAACAGAAGACATCTTGATAACCCAGGACTACCCCTGTGTCTCTCTATCTTCCCAAAAAGATAGCCTAGATGAATTGATTTTTTTTAGATAGTGAAGCTAGGTGAATAAATATTCTTCTCATAAGAAAAAAGAATAGCTCAGTGCAGTTTTTCCAAGAAAGGAATAGAGTCTTTTATTAGCAGCTGAAATATGGAATCCCTAGTTCTATTAAAAAAGGTAAAGTTTCCGGTTTTATTATTCTGAAGAAGCTACTGGGATTTCAAAAAATCCAAAAAGCACTGACTATTCAAAAATAATGAACTGCCCACTAAACTAATCTTTTTAGGACTTAGGAGATAACAATGGGAGTATGATATTAGAAGTAATCAAAGATATTAGAACAAATTGACTAAAGGACAATACTAGGCTTTTCTTTCTTGGAAATAATAAGGGCAGCCTAATTTATTGTTCATCATGTGTGTTATGGAGCTATTATTCATTACACTATTAATACCCAATATTTCAGGTTTTTTGATTTGTTGTGTTATAAAGAAGACAAATCCTCTGCTGGTGTGAACTGGTGAAGCTCAGCTGTGTTAAATGGAGAAATGTTGATTTAATTTACTAAAGGAAATGGAGAAGTGGTTGAATTTTTTCAGAGGATGGAGATTTGCATTTGTTTTGGTTTCCCACCCTGAAGATGGTGTTGCTCGTCACTGCTTGTCATTGCTTACTTCTTTTCAGTCTTTTTGTCATTCTTCCTTAAATATGCCATTGTGCGATTCATGACCAGAACAACCAGAGTCCTCTTTCCTTCTGTTGCTTCTGGCCTTCACTTTCATTCTAGAGGTTGTAAGCAACAATATTGTTTGCTTTGGAAAACAGTCTTCTGAAAAGAATTGGAGTTGTCTTCCTCTAATTCCAGATGTTTGGTTAACAACAGATAATGTCGTCAGAGCTAGAGAGAACTGGGGCTGGGAGAGGAGAGAAAAAAGCACCTTTCCTCCCCCATGGTCAACAATACCATGGGGAAGGACATGTTTCCCAGGCATACATTTCAGACACCTGTTCAACCATTGTAAGAACATGTATGAGTCTCTCTTAGGGGTACTAAACATTGTTTGGACATTCATATTACTATATGCAGGTTGCTTTTGCTATTTGAGCCCTGGCAGGTGTTAAAGTAGGACAGACCACCTTCAAATAAGTTTTCCAATGTATTATAAAACACAAACTATTTACTGTAGGGAAGTGTTAATTTATGTATATGTTTATTGAATTAAAATACAGCTTTTGGATAGTTCCCACCTTTTCAGCCTAAAAAGAGGCTGAATTATAGCAGCCATTTATACATAGTGTGAACTTTCATATACGTTGCATCTTCAGACACTGAACAGAAACAACCTACGTGTACAAAAAAAAAAAAAAGACATGCAAGTTACTTTTTTGCAGGATTATGAGCAACTTCATGCAAGTTCAGTTTTGCATCTCCTGGACCTACAGACTAAGTTTAGAGAATAACAGAGGTCAGATATTGTTTCCACTCATATTTGTATTACTTACTAAAATAGACCAGGTACTGTTTGGGTCATGCTGTGAATCCTGCTGTGGTGATAGTTTATTTTCAAACTTACAAAAGATGCTCTTCCACAGAGTTCATGGTTCAAATATATGGTAAAATAAAAAGGAAGATTAATACATATGATTTCCCTTTGAGAGCAGGAGCAATCCTATCTGAAAAGAATTTTTAGACTTTATAACGTACCATGTCTTAAGAAAAAAAAAAGTACCAGTACAAAATCTGTAGCTGAAAACATTCCCTCAAATACACCACCTCAACTGACTGATAGAATGTGTTGGTGCATTTGATAAAATTGGTTTCCAGTTTGAAGTAATCATGGGAGGTTGTTTGCTGTTTTCATTGTTGTTTTGGTTTGGATTGGGGTTTTGTTTAGTTGTGGGGTTTCTTTTCATACTCAATTGTTGCTGGTACTATTGCAATGAAACATTAAAATCCCACTGAAATGGAGAAAAGTTAGGAAAATGCAAAAACCTGGTGAAATCTCACTTCAGGCCTTTAATGAAGAAAAGCTATTTAAGGAAGCCAGAAATTTCTCCCCCAGGACTCCTGATGTAAAACTTAGAGTTTCACTGGATTTTATTCAACTAGATATCAGTTGCTTCACACTAGAAATCTGAAAACATTAACGTTTTGTAACAACTCACAATCTACTTTGGACACCCTTTACTTATAGTTTAGGTCATGTAACTAGGTTAATAATTCAGGGCGATTTTACTCAGTGACTTATAATAAAATTCTTATCCATAAGTTTGTTACCCAAAAGGACATAGTGTTGGTTCCATTGTAAAATTAAATACAAAAATGTTCTTTTCATAATTCAAGTTATTTCAATAATATGAATAAGATTTCATGAAGTTCGGTTTTGGCTTTTTTTTGGGGGGGGTGGTGGTTCAATTGAATAATGAATTAAATCTGCCTCTTTGCAACCTAAGGAATTTGGGTAGCAGATTTTTAGAAAACAGATATGGATTCTATTTCTGCATGAACCAAGCTCCTACGTTATCAGCAGTATGTTGAAGGCCAGCTGTAGAGGCAATCTTTATCAGATTTTCATCTGGTCTTCTTGGAAGGGAACTTTTTTTGTACATTACCTTTGGCTACATATTGCAAAGCTGTGCTGAAAGATTTGGCTTTTTATCCAGAATGTGATGATCTTGATATTTGGAAAAAGTTATTCTCTGTGTTGATTTGAATGACACATGATGACAGTTGCTAAATTAAGAATACCAGTAAATCACTTACTGAATTCTATGGATTCTGTAGATGGTGTGTATACTGCTTGAGTGACAGGGATATCTCCAATGTACATGTGGACTTAAAACAAGCATTGCTTGTGGATTGCAGGATAGCAGAGGCTTTGATGCCACATGATAAAACAAGTTTTCCATGTAGACTTCAAGTCTCACGTGCTTATGTGTTCCTTATTCCTGTTAATACCTGTGCATCTCAAAACGTATCTTTATCAGAAATTCCTGGAAGGTAGGAAACTTCTATCATCTTCTGTTGCAATATGTGAGAAACCCAGAGTTAGAAAAGAGCGTGATTTGACAAAGCTACCCTGTGGGAGGAAGCAACTGAAGGAGTGTTCTAACTTTTGGCACATTCTTCCTCACCTCTATTTTACTTTGTTTTGCCTAGAAAAGAGAAGAAGAGGAAAGACAAAAAGGTGAAGAACAAATAAAACAACAGGAAGAAATCCGAGCGAAAGAGTTGTATCTGAGCCTCATGCAAGCTCAGCAGCATAGTCAACACAGCGATGATGACCAGGAGTGGGAAGAACAGTGTGAGTAAAATTACTTTCACAGAATTAATGTATTTCAGAAGGTAAATAAAAGGAGACTGGTAGAATGGAAAATAGTGTTGCTGAAAATCTCTTCTACCTAGAGCAATGCAATATGCTGTATTATATTTCAGGAAAATACCAGCCTGAGCTAACAAACAGAATTTACAGTGAGTTTACCAATTTCACATACTTTTCTGAATGAGAATCCATGTCAATGACTTACAGAAATTTTTTCATGTACAGTGACTGAGATCATTAATATTTTGTCTAATGTCATTAATTAACAATTTTGGCTTAATAAGAATTCTGGACGCAGTTATTTCACAGCTTGTCCTCAGCTGTCTCTGAAGAGGTAAAAATCTGTCTTCATGTGTATTTTAGTTATTTCCATATGGCAATGGAGTCAAGCTATGATATGAGCACTGACACTCACTTCATTGCAAAAAATTGCAGTAAATAATTTTTAGATTGTTGCCCTGAAAATAATCATGATGATGATCTCTCTACTAAAGGTGCTATGCCTCTCACCATTGTGATTAATTTAAAAATAAGTTAGTGATTTTTGAAAGCCTTTAATGACCAAAACAAATATATTCCTACATATATATGCATACATACATACATACTGTAGGTAAGTAAAGCTCCACATTATTAATAAATAAGACTTAATAGGATATTATGAATGAAATGTACACCTATATCCATCTAGATGTCTGTTGTATAGGTGGCTTTAGAAGTAGGAAATTTGTTTGCAATGAGAATTAGGTATTTTTGTTGGGGGAAGAATGTTTTTTATTTCCCACATCTATACTGCTTTAATTACTCTGCAGAAAAAGGAAATGTAATGATAAGAAAGTTTTAGCTAATGTGGGGTTATTATATTAGTTATATTATAGCACAAAGGTTCATTAACTAAATATGGAGATAGATGGAGCTGATAATATGTGTTGTACGAAATACCTCATGAAGTAGGAAAAAATATTGCTATAGTGTTACATATTTCCTGACAGAAGTAAAAGAAATATTTAAAAAAATGCATTGAGTTTATTTTATGGTTCCAGTCATCACTTTAGGAGTTCCTGAGAACTGATTACTGGAGTCCTATTGCCTGGAATTGATGTGATAGTGAATCATTTTGTACAACATGAATTAAATCTGTATAAGATGAACTGCTGCCATTTTCCAAGCTCATAGCAGCCTATGCTCATTTTTGATCAACAAAACCTCTGTATATAACACTGTCAATGATGAGAAGGTAATTATTTCCTGGAGAATTATCTAAATCCACGTGTAGGTGTTTATTTGGAAATGAAAACTAGCTTTCTGTATATTGGGTGTTTAAGAGCAGAATGAGTTGATGGGAATAAAATAGCCTCTTAGTTTTGTAGAAAACTAGCATTCGGCTGGCAACATAGCACAGAGAATGATATTATGTGCTTTAATATTTCTTTGGTGGTATATAAGGCAAAAATATATTAGCAGCCATGTTATTAAAAAAAACCCAACAACCACTAAACATACAAAAAAAAAAAAAAAAACCCCAGCCTCCCTTTACACTGAAATTGGCAATAAAACAAAATACCTTAAACATTGCTAAAACTATATACTGTAACTATAACTTATTTTCTTACTTTTGCACTACAGACGTAACTGAGGTTTTAAACTGTTGCCTCTGCTTTCTTAAGGAATGGTGGTTATACGGAGACAGAGATCAGAAATGCATTAGAAGAATTATGGGAAAAGGCAGAGAGGAAAGGAATAAGGTCTGAAAGGTTTTGACCACGATTTCTGTAGTGGCATTCTTGATCTGTCAAAACACTTTTGACTGCATTATATGCTGATGAATATAATTACCATCAGTATTTTGTCTTGTATAACCTTTGGAGTGTTCTGTACGCTCTGAAGGAATTCTATCACTGTCAGTCTGTGTGCCTCAGTACTTACAGACCTGTCTGCTTGTGGTCAAAAGGGTGACTGACCGCAGTAATTTCAAGCTGTCTAGCCTGGTCACCAATAATAGTGCTGCCATGGTAAAACAAAAGCTCAGCACCTTCTAGCTGGTGGCACCACAGCTGGGTTTTGCAGCCTACAATAAATTCTGTGCTGCCAGAGTTTATGCTGTTATCAGTAATTGATTTAGCATTAAACTAAGTGCAGACTAATGACTAGAGTGTATCACATCCTTGTTTATCCTCTTACGCTTATCTCAGTGTCTCAATTTATCCCAGTTGGTTTGACAGTTTAGAACTGTGTTCCATTAGCAAATGGGTGTGACGACTTAAGATATGAAGATGCAGTGTTTAGTGCCTCATCTGAAACCAGTTCCTGGCTGGTTTAGATTATGCCATCAGACTGCATTGAGCTTCCTCAGGAATGTTAACATCTTCCATTTCCTTAACAGGAGCCAGAAACTCCAGCAGACAGGCAATAACAAATATTAGGAAGTGGGAACATCTGAAATTGCTATGGAACTAGTCCTTCAGGTTCACCGATTTTTTTACTTCTGATTTCAGTTCCAGATTTTTTTCCCCCCTTTTTATGACAATCCTTTCATTTTTTCTTCAAACATTCCTTTGGGACACTGAGAGGAAATTTAGTGAAGTTAGGCAAAGCTGTCTACTTGTCATCTTTTCTAAGCAATAAACAAATGCATGAATGTTTAAGAGAATTACAAGCAGATGTAACGTTAACATCTTTCATCTCTACACACCTGCAATGGAAACCATATTGCCCGTTAGGAACAACGGCAGGCTCCTTTGTGTCTTACCTCCTTGAAGTCAACCCTTCATATTCAACAGTGCTGGGGGTCAGTACTGAAGAGGAAAAGTAGTGCTAGAGTAGCTATTGTGGATAGCAAATGTAGCTATGATATTGATGACACTACTAATTTATTTAGTAGATGGAATTTAGAATGTGATGAGGATTCATCTCTCCTCATCACATTATCCCTCAGCTGTTTATTGCCAAGGCAATAAGCAAAGTGTTGCTAATATTAGCTCCTGTTGCTTGGTTCAGTTTGCTTCTGCTGTTTCCCTGATTATGCCAAATAACAATAAAAGCCCATAGAACCACTGTGTTAATTGAAATACATAATTTTAGTGCTTTTTAACGTACTAAATGACAAACGTAGAATAACTTTAGAAATTGGTACTAAAAGGAAAAAACAGTGTCGTAAGAGCAATTATGCACTTCGATTTCATATAATAGATGTATGTTGTGTTTTAGATGGCAATTGTGAGTTAATATGTGAAGTCAAGTATATCTGTTGGCAAATGAGAAGATGAATAGTGGAAAAGATTGAATCAAAGTGCCCACTGTTCAAAGTTGTTCTTTTGGGTTGTTTTTGTTTTGAAACTGAGAAGTGAGAACTAAGGCTAAGCTTGGATAGAAGAGTGCATGTATTCTGACTAGTTTTGGACCTTTCTACAGGCTGTCCTATATCGTAGGTTTCTAGAGTATTCAGTAAACAATACTGTATATCACAGTCTCCAAGTGTGAGAGCAGGCCCTTTGTGAAAGCAGAAAATGAATCTGCGAAGCATAATAGGAAAACCAGTAGTATAAATATTAATCTGATTGAATATTGCAAAAGGCATTCTGTTAATACGCTTAGAACCCCCTGCAAACTGCATCAAACAATGAAGTGCTCAGATACCATCTGACCAGCTTTACTCATCTCCAAACAAAAATTATTCCGGTAAAAAAGTAAACAGACTTGACTGACTTTATCTATTCTTATGCTTTTCCCAAAGCACGCACTTTTGGTCTCTTTTGGAAGTAGGATACCAGGCTAACTCACTATATCTTCTTTTATATTGTTACATTTTTATGTTCCTCAAACTATGTCCATGAATTTATTTTTGTCTGAATTTTAAAGGAATTCATGTTGGTTTGGTGCTTATTTTCCACATAAATTCAAATGAGTGAGTTTACTGGCAGGAGCATGACATAAAGTGCTGAATTTTGAAGTGAGTGGTCCTCACTTCAGCTATGCATTGTCAATGCAGCTATGCATTGACAAGAAAGGGCTCAACCTTAAGTATGTGCTCACTGAACTTCAGTAGGTCACAGAGTGTGCTGTTGTATAGGGATGGGATTATTCACATGCTTTTCAGCAGGTTGCTGAACTGGTGCATATTGCAGAGTATTTTTGGAAAGTTATTTTCCAATTAGGAAAGGGGAAAGCACCGTGTGATTTGTATGTACACTCAGAAAATGTGAAGATTGAATTTTATCTATTAAATACTTATTTTGAATTGCTCATAAACAAGCTTCCAAGAATTATTAACAAGCGTAAAGCTGAAACAAAATAATTTAAAAATAAGGATGCATATTCATAGCACACGGGTTTCTTTCTGCTTTCATATAGCTCTGATTGTAAGTCACCGTCTTCAAAAGCACAAAACAGATTGTGCAAAACTGAGAGTTCCTAGCCTTTCACAAATTGTGTGATCAAGTTTAGCTGCAGCAAAGCAAATCCTCATCTGTATCAAAGATTTGGCATTAGAACTTTGCCAGGACTGCTAATTGGGATTTCACAATCCTAAGAGAAAAATATAAAAGGAAATCTTCCTTTTTCACTCAAAAGACAACTTAGATTAGCACAAAAGAATAATAGATTCTCTTAAACTGTTCAAGGAAAACAAGGCCAGCTCAGTGAGACCTATAGGATCATGAAAGGTATTGCACACGCAAGCTGTGTGGTTTCTTTTTGTTGTTAGAGTATGTTCTACATGACACTACAGGTCATGTAGACATGTCTGAGCTGGCCTTAAACTGTTTTTTCTAGCAGTGATAACCATGTAATCATGACAGCACAAACCTGAGTCTCAATATTTTTCCATTTTCCAGGAGGGTTTGATAACTTATTTTTGGCCTGCTCTACTGTAGCCACAATCATATTGGCACCTAAAATATATAAACAGTTCTCTATAAACCTAAATTATATAAAGGCATTGGTACACAATTACCCTGCCATCAAGGCAGAAGCATGCTTAATTTTGTAAGTGCTGAAGGAGGATGTACCTATCATTGACATAACCAACACCTGAAGAAAAAACTGGTAGTGGAGATGGAACAACAGGACTGGGCTGAACTGTAGATTTCCTGCAAACTGGACAAGTCAATCAAATTCTTCTTTTGATATGATGTTGATATTTAAAAGCTGCAAACTATGCTACCTCTCCCCATTGTTTTGTCATGAGAAATACTAAAATTCAATAGTTTGGGAAAACGTAGTCGAGGTCTCTAGCTTCTGATGGTATACGTTTATTTATCAGTTAGTAAAAATACAGTAAGAATGTCTCTTGAAAAGAGTGTCTGTTGCTGGGGAAAGTTGGGCATGAAGATACCTCGCCTTTTTTACTACCAGGCAGTCTGTACATCAGTAGAATAGAATCCCAGAAAGCTCCAGGCAGTCTGACCTCGATCTGTGACAACCAGTGGGTGGTTTCTAAGTGTCTTACCAAGTTGCATTGCACTCATCTTCCTTGCTGTCTCATGTTGTTGCAAATACAAAGTCCATATTTAAAGCAGCCATTACTGAATGGCTTTACAAATGATAAAACACAGAACATTTTTTTTTAACTAGTATACTTGAGCCATTGAAGTAGCATATTTAGGACATTTTCTACCCTTAAAAATAACAACCTGTAAGATAGTGAAACCTGTTACTCAAACTTTCTGTGCTGTACAGTTGTTTGGTATTGTGTTTAGCAAAAAGTTCTATGTATATAGTTAAGTGAAACTGAAATCCTGCCAGTTATGTACACATGAAGAATCTGTGACATGTTTATTATGCTATGTTGCTAAGCTTTTAGTCCTGTATATCTTGCTACCTATGATAACATATAACTCTTAGCCTAAAAGTCTTTTTCACTCATTTAAGTGTTTTATTTCATGTTATTTTGTTTTGAGCACTTTTATTCCTTGATTCCATGAAACCTTTTCATGATTTGGACAAATCCATTTATACTTCTGCTTGCTTTAAATCAGGAGTGTAAACCAGAGGCATGCAAACAGCCTAATGAAATGCATCTGGTTTTATATCATGCATTCCTAGTCACAGATGCAATCACAGCAGAGTAAGATATAGTCTATTCACTTTATGAATTGGGTATGATCTAAGCCAGGATAGTCATGGCAGGATTGATAATTGCTACTGGAGGCAATTGCTTGCTGCTTTAATATTTGCTTCACTGGATGTTAAAGGTTTGTTTTGCACTGGAATAATCTGCTTGCCTGAAGTTATTCCTATCTCAAAAAAAAAAAAAAAAAATCATCAAAACGGGGCTTGAGGCACCAGAAAAGAGCTGATAGATGATAAATATTTGTGGTACAATTCTTGGTCCATTTAAGACATACCCTTTCGAAGACAGGATTTTTAGTATGTTTTAAAATGAAGAAGCTTTAGTGAAAGATGCCTGACCTGCAAGGGCCAGAGCAGCAGTCTCATTTCAGGTTATGGAAATGTTTAACTCCCTGGTCAATGCCATCCATAGATGTGTATTAAATCTTCCAGTACAGATTCTGTTTCTTTATATGCAATTTGAGAGACTCAAATGTGAGACAACCCCATCCATAGTATCAGCATGCCCTTTCCAAAGACTATTAACTTCTCCATTGTTACTGAAAATATTTTTGACTGCATTTTCAAGACAGAGACTTCTGTGACTTTAAGTACTGTAACAAAGATAGCATAGGACTTTCAGAAAGAAAGCAACAGTAACAACAAAAAGCGTGACCTACATGCTAGTTTTTATCTAACTGTAAATTTTGAGAATAGCTCCTACAATGCCAGTTAGGTGTGTAGTTGCAAAGAATTCTGTTAAACACTGACTTAAGTTTAATTAGTAGTCAACATTCTTCCTTGAAACATAAAACTTGCTTCACTGCCAGTGGAAAAGATGTCCTGAAGCAGAATTTCTCTTATTACAGCCAAAGCAAGTGTCAGATGTAATTGCTCTATGTAGAGGCTCAGTTATTGCCAGCAGTCATTGGATCATTGATAGCTCAAGTCTGGCATGCTTTTTCTAATGGTGGGCCTGTATATGAAGCATCAAGGAAGTCATCCAGTTACCCATCTCTTTGATAGTGCATTGTAATTTGAACGTTCCTACTATCAGGTCATGTAAGGCAAAAAAGTAGCTCTATTAGGAAAAGGGTAAATGGTTGTTTGTATTTCTGAAGTCTCTCTTTCTCTCCCTTTCCATTCACTCCACTCAGTGCGCCGCTCCAAAGCTGCAGATGAGGAAAGGAGCCACAAAGCACGCAGGGCTCGGGATGAATACCGACGGCAATCCTTGCGTGCCATTCAGAAGGGAAGAGTGGCTGGCCTGAGTAATTTGTTCCAGGGGACGAGCCTGAATAAGGATCAGGAGATAAAACTGAACAACAGTGCAAGTTCTTTGCAGCCTCTCTCTGCAGCATCCAGGTTGGTTTGTACACAAGTCACTTACTTACTTAGAAATAATTTTCTGTTGATTTGATCCTTCTTCAAGATTCTCCAAAACCAAGCTTTTCTTCAGTCGTTGGAAATTCTCAGTCTTGCTCTTTCACTACAGCTAGAAAAAGAATGTTTAAAGAAAAATGAAAACAGATTAATGCTTAATGTAAACTAAATGCCATTTATTTTTCAGACAGATTTCTTAGAGTTCACACAGAGAGATGGATGCTTCAAAAGCCAGTATTTGATTAGTGTGCAGGGCTGTGATATGGAGAAGTCAAATGGACAAATTCTTAGGCAAGTCATAAGCCTAACACTGCCTACTGAATCACAGCTCTTTGAAAAATTTAAAAGACAGCTGCCATACTCCTAAGTTTCAGGGAGTTCAAGTTTTTATTTCAGGAAAAATCAGGTATCTTTGGTGTTTATTATTCTTTCATCTGACTATTTAGGGAGTGCCATGAACTGCAGAGGGGAAGACTCCAAACTGGTAAACGGGTGCTAGAGAGTTGACTAATTAACTCTTTTCCTGGGTATTCCTTATATCAGTAATTTGACTTCATATGATGATTAAGGCAATGTGAGCACTGGCAGGATGCTAACATAATAGCTAAAAACCCACAGAAAGGAAAAAGTGCCATTACATTATTTTTTTCTTTACCAGTCATTGTAGCACCAGTGAGAATTGTTTGGAAATGTATTGTGCTTTAAGAAGTTCTTTGCTCTACTGTGCTGAGACAGAAACTCTCCTGTAACAGCAGCCAAAAGTCCCAATTTGAGAAGCAACCAGAATTTCAGTCTTGGAGAGACCAGGATTTTAAAGTTACCACCAAATCAACTTGTCAAAAGAATTATCTTCTTATTTGTCCAAACTACTTAAAGTCTTATTCAAATTGCAGTAAAAAAACCACTATTAAAAGTGGCAGATTTTGAAAAGGCAGACCATAACTTTGACTTGAAGTTCTGAGCTTGTGAGGCGAGATTATTTACTATAGTTTGGTTGTGCTAGATGTGATCCTTTTCAAAAAGGCCATGAAAAAAGCTGAAAAATATTTTGATCATTCTCCAGCTCATGTTCAGTACTACTTATCTGTTTCTAACCTATGCCTATACTACAAAAAACAGGAAATATTTTTGTTTGTTGTCTCTTAAGGCTCTTCTTTGTCTGTCCATGGCTTGATTTTGAAGGCATCAAGTTAAAAATAAAAGTTGCTTTAAACACATACTTTAATAGTGAATATACCTAAATGTCTGTAATTCAATTTCTCACACCTAACACTGGTATGGTTGAACAGGAACAGATGTGGATCTAAAATTTTACTTTGCCACTGACCTGAGAGGTCAAGGAGGAGATGCACAATATGTTGTTATTTACCAGTAGTGTGGGACAGATTTTTTTTTCCTCAAGGGAATGTGGGTTTGGTGTTATGTCTGAAGTGTTTCAGCATGAAGCATAGCTCCTTTAGTTTTTTGCCTTGACTTTTCTTTTAAGCCACTAGAAAATAGTATTCTTTTATTTTTATTTAAAATCTTTCTTTCTTATAATTTCTATATACTTTAGAAAGCTTGCATTCACTTTTTTCTTACTTGTCTGTCTTACTTTGCTGAGTGTTTTGTAAATATGTAAAAAAATATATTAATATTTCCATTGTCCCTTGGTTTTACATACTGCTAATTCTTTATATGACTCTTTTCTGTAATTACTTGCTTTTCAATATAGTAACGTCTGGGAGCGTCCTTCTAGACCCTTTTCCCAAGATGTCATCATTCGCTGGTTCAAAGAAGAACAGATCCCTCGACGTGCAGGGTTTGAGAGGAACACCAACAGGATTGCTCAATGGTTTCATGGTAATACACCGATCCTTCATTTCATTTAAAATAGACCTGTAAGCATACTCTCAGGAAATAAATCCTGCCAGCTTTCATCACAAAAAGAAACATCTACCTGACATTGTAAAACATGGCACCTTTTAAGATTTTTGCATCATTCCTATTATTTGCATATGATTTTCCAGTTTTCTTTTTTATGATTAGGTACACTAGTTTGTGATTGATACCACCAAAATTTTGTTTGGTGGGTTTTTTGTTTTGTTTTTGTTTTTTTTTTTTTTTCCCCAAGGAATATTTTGGCCAAAATGTATTTGCTGTTTAATAGCAAGCCAAGCAGGAGCATTGATGCAGACAGAGATTTTTATTTTCTTACAAATGACATTTTGTGTGGTTTTTCTCTGAGAGACAAACTGATTAAAATTTCTGATGTGGACATTTTTCAAAAGTATTTTCAACCATGATTTTTCTGTGTCACCTGTGGTAAATTTTTTTTCCTGCTCATGGGAAGTTCACATCCATATAAATTGGCACAAGTAGTGATAAACATAATTCATACCTTAAGTTAAGAAGGCGTATGGGCTTGTGCAGTGTAATTTCTGTGGTTTTGGATTAATATGTTAATCATGGCAAGAACTGAAGAACTAGTGATCTTTCTTTAGTTTCTCAGGTCATGCTGCTCCTATCTTAAGAAACTGACAATCCAATGACATTTATGAAAGTGAGTAAAGTACCTCATTTGTCCTCCTCCCACTCAGAGCCTGACAAAGTTAATTAAGATAGATCCCAAACATAAAGCTCAGTGGTTTTCTTTGCAGAGATCCACGTGAATGCTCCTTAGTACTTATTTGATGAGTGGCTAGTTTAGCTTCTGCAGCCCTGATCAGATTCATCATAACCCTTAGTGAACAACTCCAGTGCCTTGTAACTTTCTGGAGTTGTGGAAATTGAACATCAGGTTGTTACAGATGCAGTAAGCAATGATTTGTAGTGTTGTGCGCTGTTATATTTTGTAATGTAGACAAACTTTGAGGAAAAAAAAAGAAATGAAAAGTTCAGAGCAAAACCAAACCAAACCCCTCTTGATTGAATTTGCCTCCAGTCTGGTGAGGCGGGAAGGAGAAGGCAACCAAAGCCACTTTTGATCCAGCAAAAAATCTTTTTTTGTCTATTCTTTATTACTCATTCAAATAAGGATTTTGATGCCTATTGTAGAAGCCTATTTAGGATCTTCTGCGTGTTGTTATTTTCCATTGTATTCAGGCAACCAGGGCATTATATGTTTTTTGGGAGGGGTATGAATAAAATACAGCAGGCTATATATGACTTGTGTAAGAAATTGCCAATACAAATGGAAGCCATCATTCAAAGCCCATAATTACAGCTAACCACGCAACCCAATGTAGCAATTATAAAAATCATCATTTGGTTATGTGGATGCTTTTTTATTTAATGTTTTCTAGTGTTATGATGGCAGGTTCTTGAAACCTCAAGCACCTCTCAAAACAGGTATACTCAGGTCTTTTACATCCTTGAATAACTTCTGTATTTTGTTACATTCCAGTTTTGGACCATAAAATGGGAGTATAACATTGTGCCTCACGTTAAAAGCTTTTTGAATGCAATACAGTGAGAGATCTATGATAGCCATACCAAAAAGTTAGATATTAATTTTTTACAGAGTTACATGGTTTTGCTAAGGTTAATAGACCTTTGCTTACTTGCTTTGGCAGTCAGGTGGTTTAGCTTTTTAGCTAAAGTTTAGCATTAGTTGATTCACTGTCTTCAAATTGTACTATGGACATAGGATCTTTTCTGATTATGAAGACATGAAGGTCTGAGACAGAGGTGTTAAGGTAAAATAACAAAGTCCAATAATAATGCAAAAATGACTTTAATCCCATATATGTGGCATATTTCCCACATTAAATCATCGAACTGATCTGGATTCTGTTTTGAAATACATATTGCCTAGGGCATTTTCATGGTATGCGAAACAGGGAAACCTATGACATAAACTACCTGAAGTTTTCCTTTTGTCTTTATTTGAAGTATCAGTACAAAATATTTCATTTTAAGTAAAGTGGTAAAATCTGTAATAAAGAAAATTATTTTTCAAGTATGCACATTTCCTTCCTTATTCACAAAATGTTACTTCTTACACCTATATCAGCTCAACTTCATCCATGCCTGTCTCTTGAAATTATCATCAGTTATCTGAACTCCACTGAGACATGTTTTTAGCTCATTTTGAATAGGCTTTACTGTTTTCTTGATTGAATAATTAATATGTTAAGGATGCAAACTGTACTGTTCATCTGAATTTTAGGTGTAATGTTGGCTATGTTTGAGTAATAGATCCCTGCCACCAATTGGATTGTTTATCCCTTCAATATAGGATAATTTTTTAAGTTGGTAAAGAAGAAGATTTTATTTTTAAATATCTCTTTTTAAGTGTTATTCATAACTTAAAAGTGTATTTATCCCCTCAGGAAATCATGAAATTAGATGACCCAATGAACCTTTTTTAAAATTACTTATGCTCACTTAGTGGCTACAGTGCAATGGTGCTCAGTTCTCAAACTGCTAAAATAAAGGAGAATCGGAGGAAGCAATTAAGGTGCCTCTGAGGCTATCTTGGGATATAAGAAGATCAAAACCCAGCTGTTTCTTTTATATTACCTAATAGTTGCCTTAGGTTTGATTGGGAATAATTATGCCTTCAATTTTTGACTATGGAAACTAATAGGTCTAAATTTAGATAAAGGTAAATTCTGAATTCTTGCCTGCTCATTGATGAATCTCGGTAGATAAACGTAACTTACAAAGGTGTCCTATATTGTATCAAGATGTATGATTTTTTTTTTAAAAAAAAAAAACCAAACTGAATTAAGAACACTGTTTGACAAGATCTCAGTTGCTCGTATGTTTTGAAAGCGGGTAAGCAATTTGTTGTTTAGGATGGGAAGGCTAGAAAGGCAGACACTCTTTGCTTTGGCCAAGTTTAGCTTTGAACTGGAATTTTCTTTTCAAAGATCTGTGCAACCCTTGCCAAGGAAAGTTACCAGCCTTCCCTATATGTTGAAGAGATTTTCCAAACTCTATCATAGGCATTAGCAAATTGCAGTTTTCAATTTACTGCAGACATAAACCAATGGGAATAGAATTCCTTATAGCAACATGACTAGAGGCCTCTTTTTTCCTGAAGTATTTCACAGAAGGATGCTGGTAGCTGAAAGAGGTAATAGTTCCATTCATTTGTTCTATCTTTCTTTTGTTCCGTTTTACTTGAAATCTGTTTCAGCATTCTTTTCATTCCCACTGGTTTGTCAGATGTTACTTTTGATTTTTTTTGTTTTGTTTGTTTTTTTTACTTTAGGTGTTAGACTTTTCACTCTCACATTTTCTGTCCTGTATTTCGTTATTTTTCACTCAGAACATAGGACAGGGTTGCTGTTTGCAGGGTGGAGTTCTAAGTATTCCCTCAGCTATAGTTGAGACCAGCGGGTTATGGTTGTTGATTTTATCCACAAGGGATCTGTTAGATGTATAGTGATTATAATACAGTATGACAAAACGAGGAGTTTATTCATTGCCTGTCAGTGAGGTGGCTCTGTGCATATTTGCTAAGCGTCTACTGTAGTACTATCAGATCTCTACTTGCCTTCAGGTTGAAAGGAATGTTCAGAGGCTGATAGGAATGTTCAGAGGATCTGGAAACATGAGATAGTTGCCCTAAAGGTTGTACCTTTAAACTGTAATTGCAGTAGCATGGTTCCTGTTGTGAAGAACTGTTTTACCAAGGGAGATCAGAGTAGCAGTGCAGTTACTAGCTAAGGGAGTGGCAAGCTGTGAAGAAGCTGATCAGAGTATGTTGAAGGATGGGTTGAAAAATGCTGAGAAATAAAAGCTGAGTGATCCCTGAGGTCAGGGGAGGCAGGAAAGACAATTTTTGGTTTAACGGGATTGTGTTGCCAATGTTTATAGATTGTGGTTTAATTTCAGATGGTGAATATTGTTTTTAGGAAGAAACTTGTTTTGTGGAGGTAAATCTAGCAGACCTAAATAGCGTCAGTGGTTCTGCAAATCATATGATCTCAGTAAAGGATTACAAACTTAATATTTCTGAGCAACTGCTAATTTTGAGTCCTTGAACAGTAGTGACAACACTAGGCATATTTGTATAGCTGAATAGTGGGAAATATATCTCACAAAATATAGCTGGTATTCTAGTATTTTTTAAGGGACTCAGAAATGGCAGTGGTTTGGTTTGAAATACATCTAAAAGTGAATACAGTTTGCTGCTTTGAACATAAAAGAATGCTGTTTCTTCTGCTCTTGAAGAAGAACCTTCCAGTCATTCAATAAATGCATGTTAGGAAGATACAAAGCAAGTGGTGTAAATCCAGCCAAAGTACAGCCTTCTTGGTATTAATGATCTATTTTCTAATTCACTGCTTTCTCATTATCTAGCTTTTACTTCTGTTTGAGAGAGTGCACAGATAGATTCTCTGCTTCAGTAAACTGAGCCCCAGGGTCTGCTTTTTTTTCCCCCTTCTACAGTTATTGTTGATGAGATACTTTGTTGGGGAAAAAGATACCGGATCTTGTTAAAAATCTCCTGAATTGAGAGCTTTTACACTGTTCTCCGTAGGCCTTGAAAAACACATCCAAAAAATAGCTACATGCAAAGTTTTGTATCTAAAACATCCTGTGATTGGGAATCATCTGAAATGGAATTGGAAAATTCCTGACTCAAATGATAAAACCAGCTAAAATAAAAGTTGTCAATTAATATGTACCTGTTATCTTGCACACATTTGCAGGACAGCTCTGGGTCTCCAAGTTATTCAAGTACATGAAGAAGAGGAAGAGTAAGATTAAAAGAGTTACAGAATATAAAAATATATTTTGAACAATTGTCTGGGAAGGATTAAAAAAAGGTGGCTTTTGAGTTCCTAGATCTAGAACAGACTATGTCTTACTCTGTTTATAATAAAGATAGATTTCTCTGTTTTGTACTTTGCCAGCCTGCTCTCAAGGAGAGGGCTGGCACAGCTGTGACCAGCAGTTTGAATAACTGAGGCTTTGTGGCTTGTGAGTGCTGCAAGGATGTACCTAGGTTGACACAGGAGATAACTATTGCCACCTGGTTTATTTTGTGTAAAACAAGTAATGCCGCAGTCATTTAGTGTTAATCATCATTCCTAATCTGTGTGGATTTCTCAAAAAAAAAACCCCATTGTTAGGAATGAGCGTTACCTTTG
>JBCJKH010013932.1:10418-24746 GCA_039877255.1 Loriculus beryllinus | reverse complement strand
GTAACAAGTCATCCCCAAGATAAATTAATGTAATTTGTATAATAAGCTATTATTTTTTTTGCCCCTTGATGTAAAAAATAAAAAGCTGGGGGGGAGGGGAGCGAAGGAGGAGAGTTTCCATCTAGATTACAAGTTCTTTACATGTGGAAGTCCGTTTTATGAAAACATTATGATCTGCAGTCTTAGACTTAAGAAATTGTTCACTGGTGTTGAATTTTAAAAGCATATTCTAGGGAACTGCTCTGTAGACATGTGCTTCAGCATGCATTTAACATTTCTGCTGAGATCTGAAAGGGAATGATCATGCATTATCTAACAAGCTACGTGATCAAAATACAATAATTAATATAGAATACAATTGCAAAGCATAAATGAAATGGAGGGAGGAACTTGCCAACCTTTAAACAAGACAAATCTATTTATATAACAAATGCCTGCAGTATTTCTCATGAGTCATTCCTTCTACTCAGCCTGAGAATGCATAATAACCTCTATTGTTTTGTACCTGAGGTCATTACCCTCATATGAATGTGCTCTACTTTTATTCAGTCAGATTCAGACTGGTTTCAGCCAGAAGGAGCAAATTTCCAGATTTTGAGTTCACAGTCAACAGGATATCAGCCAGGCATGGCATGCGTATTCTTGTAGAGGCTGCAGTTAGTGTCACCAATTCAACAGCACTAGGAAGGAAAGGTTTCTACAGAACATAAGGGGCCCTTAGAGAAATTTGTGATAGGTGATAACTCTGTGGAGCATGCTACTGACAGGTGAAGAGTTTAAAAGCACTGATTTAGTTTATTACTTAGAAAAAATGCATACACACAAGTACATATATATACACACATATATATTTGCAGAAAGTATATTCACAAGATTTTATCAGGAGATAGTATCATTATGAAGGTTACATTTTCAAGTGTGGAATGCACTGCTCATACCAGTTGTTATTGCATGGAGATTATTTTACACGTTGAATGACAAATCTGCAGTTAAAATGATGATTACTGTTTCCTACTGTTATATTGACTCACCACTTTCCCTCCATTTATAGATTTTTTCATAAAAT
Organism: Loriculus beryllinus; assembly: GCA_039877255.1. Classification (NCBI taxonomy): domain Eukaryota; kingdom Metazoa; phylum Chordata; class Aves; order Psittaciformes; family Psittacidae; genus Loriculus; species Loriculus beryllinus. The sequence continues at coordinate 23,680 of JBCJKH010013932.1, read as the reverse complement.
GGTGCAAAAATTAATATCAAACTGAGCTTATTTCATTTTGCCTTAGCGTAAATCCAGAAGCAAGCCACTAAAATCAAAAATTAAATAAATAAAAATATAAAAAAAAAAAAAAAAGCCCAAACCAGAATAATGGTAAGGAGAAGTGAGCTTTTTAAGATTTTAATGATTAAATCACTCTTCCCAAGAATTAGATGATTACATGCTTGAGTTCGTTTTGTCTTGATGAATAATTTAAGGACCTGAATTGTAGAAGAAGTTGAGCACCCCTAAATCATTACATTAACAAAGGAATCCATCAAATAGGAGAAAATAAATTGAAATAACCTGACTCCTAGTATCAATTAATTTTATGAAAGGGCAGCAAAACAGTTATGTGCTTGCTTCATTACCTCTTTGGACATCCTGATAATGTTAATAAAATATTATTGTCTGCATTTAACATTCAACCCTAGTTTATTAGGTGAAAACTATGTATTTGCTTTTGACATTGTCTTTGGATGTTCTTTTTCAAATGTTACCTATTGAAAGATACTGTAACATTGCCCATTCTCAGAGGCTCATCTTTCTATAGGTAATACAGGTGAAATCAACTGCTACCTAAACTGATAAAAAGCTATATTAGAATCCAAATGATGAAATTCAATATACAAATTTTCTTTGCATTACATTATTGCATTTGCAATTTTCCAGTATTCTTAATCGTTTATCTAACTTACAGCACACACTGAATGCACACAAAGTGACACATTACTGAATGCTTTTCACATTTGTCATATTAAAGCACATGAAATGTGGCATTACAGAGATCTCTGTCATCTCAAATGAAGTCATCTGAGAATGGTAGAAGTCCAGGAGAGAATAATTACAAATCTCCCTGCAAATCTGTTGGAAATATAAGTAGTGCCAAAGAAATGATTTTCCATTCTGATGTGTTTAATTTGTATGCTGAAGGAGAACTATTTAGTTAGAGGCTGAAGTGCATTTGGTAGATCAATACTCCATTGATGTTGATATTTGTCAGCATTTCCTTTAGCTGATGATTTATAGGGTGCCAGAAACATTTATAGAATACTTAACTCTTTATCATGTCTCAATTTGCTCTACACAGAAAATGCTTATCTTTTATTGCACTGTATTTTTAACATAATAAAGGACATTCTATATTTGACAGATTATAAGTGTGCTAAAACAGACTAGGAGTTATTAGGTTGATGTTACTTGTTTTAAAATCTTGTCAGACTAGTTTCAAAATCTACTTTTTCCTAAACAAAAAAAGAATACACTTTTTACAATACAAAACTACTTGTAAGAGTTGAATTACTTCAATCTTTTAATTTGGACTCTTTTTAATAGCATAAAAACATTTTTCATTTTTGCCTAGAGCAATTATGGCTGTCCCATCCCAGGAAGCATTCAAACTAGGTTGGATGGGGCTTTGAGCAGCCTTGTCTACTGTAAAGTGTCCCTGCCCATGGCAAGGGGGTTGGAGCTTAATGATCCTTAAGGTCTCTTCCCACCCAACTTCCATAATTCTGTGGTAAAAATAATTGAAAATGTGGTTTATTTGAACAGTAGTTGCTGATCAAATTAGATCTGAGTTCTTGCAAAGTTTTTCCCAAGATCTGTTAAGAATAAGACTTCGAACAAAGAAGTGGTCTCCTATGATAAAAATGTGTATATTACAAGCTTTTAAATAGAGAAATGTAATTTTCAACTCATAACTGATAAAAGGAAATAAAATACCTGACTAAAAATAATGTTTAGCTCTTACACAGTGATTTGTATCAAAAGCTTAAAAAGGTCTGCTGCCATTTTCAGGCATTGTGAATCTTTGATGCATAAAGCAAATTCTTTAAGTCAGGCTCTAGGCTATGTCAGATTCAGCTGCAGAAGAGGGGTTCATGAGTGGTGGCACAAAGTCCAGCTGGAGGCCAGTCCCTACTGGTGTAACTCTGGGGTCATTATTGTGACCAATACTCACATCTTCATTAACGACCTGGATGATGAGACAGAGAGTACCCTATGCACGTCTGCAGATGATATAAAATTGGGAGAAGTGTCAAATACATCAAATGGATGGATGTGCTCCTGTTCTTATCTAGAGTACTTTCTCCACGTTCGGCCTCTCCAGCACAAGAAAAGAACACTGGAGCAATTCCAGCAAAGGGCCTTGAAGATGATTAAGGTACTGCAGATGAGGCTAAAAGGACCAGAACTGCTCAGCCTGAAGAAGAAAAGGTTTAGGGGAGATCTCATCAATGTGTATAAGTACCTGATAGAGGGAATGAAGAAAAAGGAGCCAGGCTTTTATCAGTAATGAGCACTCACAGAGCATGAAGCAACGACTACAAATAGAAATACAACAAATTCTGTTTAAACGTGAAGGAAAAAAAAAAAAAAGGAAAGAAAATATTAAGGGCGATTGAACACTGAAACAGGTTGCCCAGAGAAGCTGTAGAGTCTCCGTCCTGGAAACCCACCTGGTCACAATTCTGTACAATCTGCTTCAGGAGAAGTGAGATTGGACAAGAAGATCTTCAGAGGTCTCTACCAATCTCAACAAGGCTATGAGTCCCAGGCCTCTGACATCTGCTCCAAGTACAAGATCATAAACATAAACTTATCTTCCTATTTTGTTACTCTAGTGAAAAAAAGCTCTTCATCAGTTAAGTGTAAAACTGAAGTAATGCAGTGATAAAGTGTATAACAATCTAAGGCAGTGTTCCAAATACAGTGGATGATTATTCTATACTCAGATTTGTTTGCTGCTATGGTACTAAAAAGAAGCCGACTGTTACAGAGCTGTAGTATACTAATTAAACAAATAGCCACAGAAATATCAATATTATCTAAAATCATTTGTTTTACAAGGGTTTTGACATGCTTCATGGTGAAACAAATGGTGTTTAATATTTTATTCATGGATTAGTATAATATATTTCTAAGTAAAATCAATACTGTGTTTTTATTAACAACATTGTCCTTCCCAGCAGAGAAACAAAATGCACCATAAGAAAGGAACTGCAGAATTAGAAAAGAAATTGGTAGCTTGTGCTAAAACATATCGCTACACACAATATAAATAGTTCTTACATGCATGTATTTAGTCATGTGTCTATTTTGGTTTTCTTTTTTTTTTTTTTTTTGTTTTTTTGTTTTTTTTTGGTTTTGTTTTTTTTTTTTTTTGTTTGTTTTTTTTTGGGGGGGAGGGGGGGTTCGTTTTTTATTTATTTATTTATTTATTTATTTATTTATTTATTTATTTATTTCCTGTTTATGATCCTTCATTTCTTTCAGGAAAGGACTTACCTTAAAACCATCTCAGGGCTTAATTCACAGATGACAATACTTGCACCTGTATGATGCATTTAGTGAGATCTCTGAAACAAATACACCCCAACAAAGAGGGTGGAATATAGGGACTCTGTGAGACCTGGATGGTGACAAATGGAGAGCTGTTTCTTCTAGTCATATGTGATATCTCTTAATCCTATAGAAAAGTGAGGGGGGTTGGAACTGGATGATCTTAAGGTCCTTTCCAACTCTAACTATTCTATGATTCTATGATTCTAAAGCTGAGCTTTGAAATTGGATGTAATTTTATAGAACTGCTTACCTTTTCTATTCCTGTTCTCTTTTTTGTTTTCTCTGTTTAGGTTGTAAAGTTTTCAGGGTAGATTTTATTTTTTTTTCTCATATACAGTATATCAATATATAAAATGTACTCCAGTCTCAGTTAAGACCTCAGACTGTTATCCTGAGAGGCACTTCAGCCAACCAGTTTGAAGACTGAGAAAAAGAATTGTTTCCCTAACCAGAAGAAACAGAAAAAATGTATTCAACATCCAAGCTTTCATTTCTCTTGCATACATGAATTATAGTGTTTCATATCTAGAAAACCATCTGCTGACTTTTGTTGTACCAGCTGAAATGTAATCTCTAGTTAAATGATAATTAAGCAATATTGCAGGGAAAAGGCAAAGGGAATACACAGAAAGAAACTTATCAAGAAAGGGTCCTTCTATACTATCTTCCTTACAGAAACAATCTTCACACACACAACTATATAAGAGACTGAGCAAGTGCTCTGGTCATAGGGTAAAGAATTGTCATATAGGTCTTTTTTTGTTTCACGTTTTCTTTTGATTTTTATATGCTTTGTGTGTGCAATAAATCTACAGGACAGAGTAGAAAGGAGTTAACAGAAGAGCCTAAGCAGTCATTTAATATGCAGATATTTAATATGTGGAACAGCAGAAGTCACCACTTTGTCAATGCAATTAGTTGTATAGACTTCTACGTCTGTGGGGCAGGCAGATCTTCCACTTTTTATTTTCCTTTTTCTTTAAATTATAAGGTATTTAAGCTAAATGCATAGACACATATCATGAGAGCAATAACCACATCTTTCTCCTCTTAGGGGACTGAAAATGGGGGGAGATTCAATTTGGAAAGGCTCTTTCACAATTTGATTTCACAATGCTAAGTTAGAAATAAGATTTTTAGGTCTGAGTGTGAGATAAGAAGCTTGCTTTGGTCATTTGCTTGTACTTACACTCAAGGAAACAGTATTTAACCTGACACACACCCCAGTACCAAAGGCCCCATAACAAACCACCAAAACCCCCAACCAAGAATGTATGAAAGGTATCTGATAAATCATCAGCTTCTTCTGCTCATACTCACAACTTAAAATTTTGCTTCAATATTATTTACTGTTTCGTTTATGGCTTAGTCGTGGGTCAGATCTCTGCATTGTAAAAATGAAGAACATGGCAGTAAGCTTTTAAAGATTATATACAATACAAATGTCCTGGTTTTGGTTGGGATAGAGTTAATTTTCTTCCTAGTAGCTGGTGCAGTGCTGTGTTTTGGCTTTAGTCTGAGAACAATGGTGATAACACACTGATACTTTAGTTGCTGCTAAGTAATATTTACCCTGATCAAGGAGCTTTCAGTCTCATGCTCTGCCAGTGAGTAGGGGCACCAGAAGCCAGGAGGAGGCAGGGACAGGACATCTGACTCAAACTGGCCAAAGGGGTATTCCATACCACAGCATGTCATACCCAGTATATAAACAGGGGCAGTTACCTGGAAGGCCCAGATCACTGCCCATGTTGGGCTGGGTATCGGTCTGCTGATAGTGAGTGGTTGTATTGTGCAGCACTTGAATTTATTTTTTTTTTCCCTTTCCCCTTCTAGTTTTATATTCTCTTTCCTTATTATTTCCTGTGCCATTATTAGTATTGGTATTATATTGTACTTTAGTTGTTAAATTGTACTTATCTGAACCATGGGTTATACATTCCTTTGATTCTTCTCCCCATCCCACTCATGGAGTGGGCTGAGGGGAGAATGAATGAATGGCATGATACTGAGTTACAAGCTGGGGTTAAACCACAAGAATAAACATGGTGACAGCTTATGATAAATTCTCCTCTGGTGTGATTCTAGAAACCCTACTCTGTTAGGCAGAGTTTATGTTTATATGCACACTTCTTTTGAACACTGACAATGCAGCACAGCAGCAAGATATGTTGGGTTTTGGTTGTTTGGGTTTTGGTTTTTGGTTTGTTTTTTTTTTCTGGGTTTTTTTTTGTTTTTTTTTGTTTTGTTTTTGTTTTTTTTAAATGTGTATTCAGCAACTGGAATGGATATTCTTATGGTGTTGCACCACGCAAGTGCTTTCCATGTCTGACGATGCCTGACTAATCTGAGCATTCTAGGACTGTGTCACACTTTCATGTTCATGAATGCTCATTTATAGTACAAGGCTAGTTATCACTGCAAGAACACAGTCTTCGGTTAGCTACTAAGTTCTCCCCATGCATGTAAATATTTGGGGATAAATAAAGAAAGACTAACAAATACATTTATTTTGCATTCTTACAGGAGCAATGAGAAATTCTGGAAAAGGCATCTCTACAGAAGTGAAGTAATCTTTCTGTGGTCTACCTCTCAGCCCTCAGTCAGAAAGCAGGGCTTGGCTGAGGGCAGCCTCTCTGAGGCTGGTCCATCATTTAGGAGAGCTATAAAACTGACTGCCACTCCGTGCTCCTCTATAGCTTTACATCATGCACTTGCAGGTCAGTGCTGCCGTCTCGCTCACTCCCTGACTCCAAAAGACAGGCACAGCCAAACAATATAATTTGCAATCTGCCAACAATTAATTTTGGGCACCTGGCATCCAAGGGTCATGGTACAGATAAGCGAACAAAATTCAGAGGACTCGGAGACAAATGCAACTTCCAGAGGCAAACCCCAGGCGTGGCACCTTCTTTGTCATGGCTTATTGGATGAGGCTTGCTGTATGACCTGGCAGAGGTCTCTTCAGTGTTTGTGGACCATCACTGTTTGGTTGGAAAGGAGGGCTGGGGGAGAGGGTATTTCCACACTAAAAGTCTTTGCTCTAGTGCAGGTGTTGTTCCACCTGCCTGCTGTTTTGTAGCATCATGAAATATTTCATGTTTCTCACCTGTATTGATCTGTTCTTCCAGAAGCAGCCTTAGAGATTATATTTGCCACAGATGAGTCACTTTCAGCATGGAGATGGCACAGATCTTCAAAATTGTATTTATTAATAAAGATCTCGGTCCCATACCCTTTTTTCCCTAAACATTATGGTAACTTCTATTGAGATTTTCCACTATGTTTATGCTCAGCTCATTGGCTATAACTTCATTCATACAGATTTAACAAGTTGCCCAGTATAACGATTGCATCACCTGGAGAAAGCTGAAGTTGATATTATACTGAGATGTTTTGCAAAATAAAATCAAAATGGATTGTATTAGTTTGCTTTGTAAGTCCAGCAAACTCAGTATTTAAAATGTGTGGTTTAGTTTAAAGACATACGGCTGAGTGTATTGGTCCTCTTTAACATTTTGTGTTGTGTATTACAGACTAAAGTCATGCTACTTTGGAGTGCACCTAAAGACAGAATTTGGCTTTAATGACATACTTCTGAGCAGTCAGGCATTTAACCTAAAAACTGTGTTGTCAGAGAAGGTGCTTGATGGTGGGGATTTTTATGAACAGATTATGCAACTCTCTTTGGCACCACTTCTCACACAGTCTCTGTAAATCAGGCACAACTGTTTTATTGAAGTGAATGGAGTTAGATCATCATAAAAATGGTGTAAATAAGTGAAAAATTAGGCCTATCAAATTCGAATATTGACTTTCAGTATCATATTTTAAAGAGACCATTAGCTTTCAGTTTTCAGTGAGACTGCTCTTTCACACAGTGAATGCCATCATAGATATAGCCATAATTCTGAGATGGGGGTCTCATTATCTACTAACATGCATACAGCTTAAAGCTTCTCTGAAAATACAATATTGTTCACTTTTACTTGCCCACCTGAAACATGCATTTCACTATTGTATTTCACTGTTCACCATGCTATTACTGCTACCCTGTTAGGTTCTTTCTACCCTGAGTTGCTAAGTCGCCTGTAAATAATAATTACCCTGCCACAAGTGCAGGAGAGTTTTGCACATTCCTCACAGTTAAACCTCTTGACCCCACCAGAAGTTCTTAATATTTCTAGACTCTGAATCAAATTTCTACAATAGAAGAACACCCTATTTTTTATAAGGAAATCCTATGAATATTTTTTTTGTCATACAATATATTAATCCACAACTGAAACACAGTGAACTTCTACTCATACTTAGCAGATGTTTTGTTGCAAGTCACATTAAAACCACAGGATTAAAGATGTCATGAGTTGCATTTTATCAACAAAAATGAGAGGTTGTTGCCTCTGTGATAATTTCAGCTCAAGCTGTGACAGTTCTGAAGAGAAAGATTACACATATATTATGCAAAAAATAATAATAATTAATTTTAGAGAAACCCTACAATGAAGTCTTCCATGTGGAACTTTTTATTTTTTAATCCTTTGTAATTTGTTAGTCTGTTACTGTGAATTTGCTGTGAGAATATATGTGGAATTCATGTAAGCATCCAGCCATTTGTGTAGTCTCCTAAATATTTGCTGATATTCTAGGAAGAAAACCAAGCAATTATGTATTTGGAGCAAATGCACATGGCTTCATTATTTGTTATTTTGAGCTATTTAGTTTTGTGAGTCTGGGGAGTTTTCAAAGCTTAAAATACAGAGAAGGAAGCAATTAAATATTCTGTTTGGTGATGATTCATATATTCAAAAGCCCATGACAAAAAATGTATGGTTGACAGGAGTTCTGCCATTTGCAAAGGTGACTTGAGGCATAAAATAAAGAGGTTTACAGTAATGTTACAGCCTCTTCATACCACATTAGCATCACAAATATGTCCAGACATAATCACATTTTCTGTCTATGCAATATTCTCCATTCTGATGCATACGCTTAATTTTTCACATGGTTCTTTTTCCTTCAGTGAAAGCACATACTTACAGAGAAAATGTACAGTTTATAGATCAAAGAACAGAAAATACAAACAATAGTAGCAGCAGCCATAGAATCAGTAGTAATAGTACTGTTACACCAAAAATAAATTAAACAAACAAACAAAACAGAACAAAAAACCCAAAATATAGCTCTTTTCTTAAAATTCACATCTCTCGGTACCGTAAGGAAAGGCATTCTTAGAGCTAAAATTTCTGATATGACTTCTGTCTTATATTAAAAATTCCTTTAGACCGTTGTGTATATTTTAACTCTACAAGTAATCTGTTTGCAACGACTTCTTTATCAGCATGTCAAAATCAAAGTTGAAGTAGGAAACACTTTAGAGATCTCAAACTCCAGAATATATCAGTGTCCAGTTCTCTAAAGTCAAACAATTTGCATAACATGTACCCAACTGAATTACAATAACCAACAAAATAATACACTAATTTATGATAGACTTGATTCTCAAAATAGCTCTGAACCAACCAACCAACCAAGCAATCAACCAACTAAATGAATGAACCTCAAGGCCCACTGAGCTCTTGTTATGCTGTATTTCTGGAGATGGCATCTTGTTCAAGTATATTTCCTTTCTCACTTCACTGTCTGCCTGATATACATAATTCAGGATTTCTCTAGGTCAAATCAAAATAAAGTCATTTGACAAGCAAAAATAGTGAAAAGTGAAACTACACATAGTCTGATGGTCTGCTTTGGATGTTTTGTAGTGCTAGAAAAAAAACATATACATATTGGGATTGAAAAATTAGCTTTAACCATAAATTTTTTGTAGTTAGCCAAAGTCTTTGCACTTATGACCACTTAGCCCTTCCTCAAAAAAACCTGGAGATTCTAATATTTCTCAAATTATAATAAATAATAAGTAAAAACATTTTAAAGATCCTTAGCCTGCAAATTCAACTATGAAAACTGCAAGTAATTTCTACGTACAGTGAGTCGTTAAACCACAAACAGATGATTTGTAGAAGATGACTTGCACCTACTTGTGTTTGAATACAACATACAGGCATCAGAAACAGTTCCTGGAATGGAGTATGAAGTATAACCGAAATATGATTATGAAATTACTCATCCTAAAGTATGCAATTGCAAGATATTAGGGTTTTGAAAAGCCACAACCATCTGAAAATAGCGTTAGTGTAGGAAATGTCTGTAGCTACATAATTACCACTTCCATGCAGGGGCAGTTTAGCAACTTTCCATCCAGTATGAATTTATCATTAAATGAAAGACACACAAGCAATGTAAATTGCAGGTGCATTCAGGCAGAATACTAAAGGATCAATATTATCCTTTCCTGCTCTCTTACGCAGGTTTACAAGCAATTCTTTTTCAAAACCAGAGTTAGATTGCACTACTAAAGGTGCATATTTCTTTGACAAGTGGCTGTGAAGATGTTACCTTGGAGCTTTACCTCTTAATGATTCCTGGATAGAATGTGCAGTATTCAAATTATACAGCAAACTAAACCTGGACTATTCACCAAGTCATGCCATATGCTTTATTTCCTTTCAGGTGTTCATTGGTGCTCATGAAATCTTACAGAATTAATAAAAAGGAATGCCAAAATTACTTCCAAGGATGATATACAAAACCAAGAATGCTTCTTACTGTGGTTTTTTTTTCTGTATAGGCCTGAAGAGCTAACATGATAGCAGAGAAATTAAATCCTGCATAGGAAAGAAAATTTTTTTTTTTTTAAATCTTATTTTCGGTTAAATTGTTATTATCTGCTAAATCTTATAAGTACCTGATTGCACTGTTTGCGTGTGATATTGCAGTCTTAGACATACAGTATTACTGATTCTATAGATTTGGATAGGACAACACCTACAAAACAGAAAAAAATATGAGAAGTACAGTTATGTTGGTGCATAAAAAGTGAAGGACGTAGACAATAAAATCTAGTCCAAGGAAAGCTGTCAATCAAAAATATCACCTCAACAACCAATTTTTTATCGGTTTGAACCTGTAGAAGCTCCACTGACATCAGAAAAGCATGGGCTTCCAACATGCTCTGAACTGTTCACACATTCTTTCCTGTTCCCTGATACAGCTAATATTTAACAACAGTTTAGTAATTCAATTAGCAAAAAAGACTAGTTAGAACTCTGAAGTTTTCTCAAGCCCTTCTTTGATTTCAAAAATCAAACCAATAAACCAAAACAACAACAGAAAACACCAAAAACACAATAAAAAAACCTGAATATGAATCTAAATTCAGAGAAATAAAGTTTTGAGTGGAGACATTCAAATTGGGAGTTATAATTTAATCTAATATATTGTACCTATATGAAATGAGCTACCAAAATTATTTATAGGAGAGGTTAAAGTCCCCATATGTGTAGTATAGGATGAAAGAGAATAATAGGAATTCTGCAGTAAAAAATATGAACAGTTAAGTAAGAAAAGAACATTTCAACCTGTTCTGAAAACAAAAAACTATGGGAGCCTCTCATAAAAGAACTGTGAACAAATTTTTCATGTGCAAAAAAAGATGTTTTTAATATAGCCTTTTTATAGAATCAATACCATACACAGAATTGAGATAAGCAGGGAAACTGGATGTAAAAGTGATATGGTACTACACAGCAAGCTTGTCAGAAAATAACTTCTCAAAAAATACCCCAAAACATTGGCAGAAGTCAGCAGCAGGTTTTCCTTGTAATCTCACGAGAGTGAGATGACAGTGCGTAGTATCTCCCTGTTAGAAATGTAGGATACGGTAAGAGTTTGACAACACACACAATACAAATATTTTCTTTTGATTGAAAAGTAGACATTGCCCCCAGAGGTTGTAGATCTTGATAACATTCCCTTCTAACATTCAAGGCCAAGTTGGACAGTGTTTGAGTAACCTGATCTAGCTGAAGATTTTACCACTCATTGCAGGGGTGTTGGACTAGATGATATTTAACGGTCCCTTCCAACCAACACCATTCTGTGTCCAATAAGTCTAGGAAACTTCAGTTTCTTTGAGCAATAAGCATCCAAACACAATATGCATCCCCTAAAGTAATTTTGTTTTTTTAAAGCAGCTTTTAAGTGACTATGAGGTTTTTGTTTCTTCATTTGTTTTCTGTTTAGAAGATTCATTCACTAAAAAAAAGCTTCAATTGAAGAACTCCTCAGCAATAGTGAAAATTATTTTGTCTACTTTTTCATCTATAATTTTACTTTATTAATCTCACCATTACAAACCTCACACTTCTGTGCCTTCAAGGTGCATTAGGTTTTTAATTTGCAGTGGTAGCATTTTAACAAGTTATTGATCCACCGTTTTCCATGAAGAAGGTAGTGTCTTCTGTTATAGAATAATCCCTTTCTAATATTTCAGCTTGATCATGCAGACAGATTGTTGCATTGACAAAGACTGTTAGCTGATTTCACAAGGATCTATTTATTAAGTTCCATTGCTGTATCAGTCTGTATCCATTTATAATTCATATTTTTATACAAGAAAAAAAGAGGATAGAACCCCAATAATTACCTCTCCATTTTTTTTCTTTTTCATTTCCAGACTTGCATTTATATATTTTTCGGATGTCACCTAAACATAGCATCCACAGTCAGAGAGGACTATGTCCAGCCCTCATTTCTGCGCTTCGTCTCCCCTTTCACAGGTAGGGCATGAAGAAATTGAATGTAAAAACAAAAAGACAGGAGATTAAGAAAATTAGGTATTCCAGTAATATAGATAAACAGGACAGCTAAGGAAGAGAAATAGGTGGAAACTGGTGTAATATTAAAGGAAAAAAGGTTAACTTGACACTGTTTATGGAAACCAAAATAACACTAAAATTTTGGAAAACATAATGTCAAGAATGAAGGTATCCAAGTGACTGAATAATCATTGAAGCATTTAGCAGTGAATATTCTAGGTTGGGATTTGAAGTGGATATTTTTTGTCTTTGAATTTATGTATTAGAGTGTTTGGAAGGAATATTCAAGGCCATTAAAAACTAACTGAGCAACAGGAGAAATAAAAAAGCTGAAAATAATGTGAAAATTTAGCTTATTTATGCTTGAATTGTATCATGCCAAAATTTTCTGGTTAGTTACTGAATGATTGGAAAGGAAAGAGATTTCCCACCCCCCCCCAATCTGAAGTAGTATATATTTTTCTTTTTTTTCTCTCTAAAATTTTTTAAATATTTAGGGCATTACAGGCTTAGATTTTAAACAGTGTTTGTATTTATGACTATCGGTTTATCTTGTACCCAAATATGTCTCTTCTGGAATAATGGAAGTCTAACTGTCTATACTTCTAAGACTCATCAGCCTCATTCGGCTACCCATGCCAGCTTAAACTTTGCAAGTACTCTGCTCTCTTAGAGTGTGTCAGACTTTATTTTGGGAGATTTTACAATCCTTGCTATCTCTTTTCCTGAAAAAGTTTGATCTTGATAAACCCTTGATAAGGGGTTATTATCTCTAGTCTACGGTATAGCTATCTTATTGTAAAGTAATAACCAAGTTCCGGAGCAGCCCTTGAAAACCAGCAAATACTGGAGTTTTGTACTAAAATCAACAGAAACAGCTTGTGAAAACATATATTTTTCCAACTTTAGCCTGAATTGGGTGGTAACTACAACGGTTTGGTCAAACAGTTGGACAGGCTGCCTTGAGAGGAAGAAAATTCCCCAAGCCTGTCAGCGTTCAAGAAGCATTTGGACATTGCTCTTAATAACATGTTTCAACTTGGTCAGGCAGATGGACTAGATGAGCACTGTAGGTCCCTTCCTCTTCTGTCCCCTCCCCTCCTCTCCCCTCCCCTCCCCTCTCCGCTCTACTTTAGTCTACTTTACTCTATGCTACTCTGCTCTAATTTCATTCTG